>WEIT01018232.1:392-18833 GCA_013389985.1 Dryoscopus gambensis
ATTAAAGGTATTACAGTCATTAAAAATGTATATTTTGTTTTCTTAAAATATTGACTAACATAAGTTAATTTACTGTTCTGCATTCTTGGCATTGCCTTCCCGTACATAATTTCAAATCCCGTGCCTGTGAGATTTTAAATATGTGTCAATGTGAACAAAATTTGGCTCACACATCCACTAGTTTGATCCACAGGATGGGAGCCCTCACCTCTTTTATTTATGCTGGTCAATATGGTAACTATAGAAAATTCTGCAGCATACTTACTTCTCAGTTGTGTGTACAATTTATTCCGGCAGCAATTATAAGGGAAGGAGATGAGGGAACTTTTCTCAGTTAAATTTGAAATGTAACTTGGGTTAGTACAACCAGATTTGAAAGGGAATTCCAATACTGCCAGCATCTAGTTGATTTCACTTTTGACCCCACTGACTGTAAATTCACAGTGTTTAACAATGCAAGATGCTTCAGAGTACACTGAGATATGTACACCATGTGTTTATACTGGAAATTTATAGACTAAGAGTCAACATTAGATAACAGATGTAGAAACAGAGTATCTGAAATATTGGAAAAGGGAGGACTCTGATCTCATGGTGAGGACTGTAGTTATGTCCCTTGGTTTGCAGATTGCTTAAATTCTTCAAATGAAGACATAAGTAAATTGATAAATCAAGGTTTCACTATTTTTGTCCTTTAAAAGTATGTGAAAATCTTATTTCTACTATTAAATGTGAATGTTCCATCCCAAGTGTTGTTTGAAAATTTGCATTGTGATGAATAATCCTTAGCAGTATATATCAGAATTGCTATTCACTAAATTAGAAGACAAAAACTATTCGATGGGAGGTTGTCATTAGATTTTGTAATAGTACAGTTTCTAATATTGCAATAAATAAAGAAAAAGTGTATGACTTTATCACATATCTAGACTTTTGCCCTCTCAGTATTTTAAAAAGGAGATTATTAGGATGCTTTAAGCCACTGAATTTGATAACCCATCATGAGTATACCAGTGCCTCTTAGTTCAGGTATGTGGTCCATAACAAGATTGCTCATTGCAGGATGACACTTGTCAGAGGACTTTAATGAAGAAATACTCATTTATTTCAGCAGACAAGGGTGGATCACTAGTTTATAAATAAAAATCTGAATAAAATATGCATAAAACAGAAAAAATTCAGTCTGTTTGTTTTATTACCCTGAAAAGATGAGACAATTTCAAGGATAGTCTTCCTAGGTACGAAGCTCTTGAAAATTGTTTAGGTAACAATAATCATCATCAAGGTGAACTCATAAGGTCATGATATAGTCTTGAGTTCTTCACAAAAGTGTTGCCTTTCTGTGCCATGTCTCTGAAAGTCAGTCTAACCTATATTATAGCAATATTTCTAACTACATACCTTATTTTAACTCAAAAACAACTGAAGCAGTACAGTTCTTTTCAGACAGCCTGTGGTCTCTAAATAAATACCTTCTCAATTTCTTTACAGTTCAAAATGCAGTTGGAACCCTCTCAAGATTCTTCAGTATTCCCTATGGTTTTGTTAGCTGGTAGAGAAAGTGTATATTAGTAAGGACACCAGATTAGCAGCTGTCAGTTTTACTGTTATTTTAGTTAACACCATATCTTGCAGCATATCAATTTTGCAATTTCCTTTGATTTCTCATTCAAGGGTCAAGGTGTTTTAGTTTTAGTAACATGTAATCTTGCAGTAATAATAGTATCCAGCTTTGAAGTATACTGATTTAGACAACATTTATAAAATACTTTACTGTGGTGATATTTCTGTAGCCACCTGCCCAGTCTTAGTTTCCAGACACAGTAACTTATTAACTCACACTGACTAAGGGTGCCAATTTACACTGTTTCAGCTACTCCATAGTAATTATGGCATGACTCTGTAAATAGGAAAAATTAGAGGTTTATTATTTGCTTTTACTGAAAGAATAAGCAAGCTCTTTTTTACAATGGGTTAAAAGCATGTGTCTGTATAAGTCTTTCTACTATTCAGCAATTTGTTGGAATTTGTGTTGCTTTCATGTCTGAAAAATGTACCCAAAACAATTTGCATATTTTTAGAAGGGCTGAGAGGGACAGAGTCAGAATTTTATTTTTCCTGAATTTAGGTAATTTTCCTGAATAGGTAATTATCTATAGAACACACTCCAGGTCTGACATTAATTCAGCCAAGGTTTAATATTTCTCTTTTTTACAAAGCAGAACACCTCTGTAGGTAGGCAATGATATCAAAGGCACTCATGGAGTAACAACTGCTGGAAAGCCAGGCTACTGTATGTACGTGTGTAAAATCTGACACACAAATGCTTGACAAGAAGCAGTAGACAAGAAGGAAGAGACTCTAGAGTCGTCTTTCAAACCGGCGTTCTCCAATTTCTCAACTGTTTATTTTAGACATACATCATTATACGTAGGAGGTCACTTCGGTCAAGACACTGGTTTTAAATATGAGAATTTTTTTAATAGGGAAGTGTGTTTTGTCAGAAAATTACCAGTGATCCTAACAGTCAGATTGAAGGTTGAAGAAATCTATGCTGATGTGTGAAAGAATCATTTGCCGTTCAGGGAACAAAAAAGCATAAAAATAGGAGAGGGAAAGAGAGTGATGTTCAAGTGTTGAGCACCACATGCACTGCAAAGCAAAAACAATTGCCCCATTATTTTCTGCCTTTAAATGCAGCATGTTTTACATACAAAATAAAGAGCAGTAGGTATTATAAGTTTCAGTCTGTAGACTGAAGTATAGTACTCTTGAAAATATTTCAATTTTTGAATGACTAGACTATGTTCAAATTGAAATCTATTACTCTTTATAAAATGTATTTCATGAGTAATTGTTTATGTATGATTACATACAGCCATCTTTTACACTCAGAGCTACGCACCTCTGTTGCTGCTGACATTGTTTGGTGATATCTGCTTTGTAATCCTGATAGACTGTGTCTTCCAGTGGACTAAACCATTAAACATATTAGTTTTACACTACAAGAAATTAAGGTAAGTGAATGAAAAGAAAGGAACGGATGCAAAAAAATAGATTTTTTAAATGTATCTGCAGCAATTCCTTTCCCCCCCCCTTTTAATTAGCTGGAGAATGATTTAATAATCTTATTAGGTATTCTGAAATTCATCTATATGCTTGGGTGACAAACAATGACTTTATGATCAATTATGAATTCAGTTATTGTTATAATCTGCTCTCACTATTTTGATCCTTTCTGGTTTCTTCAGATTAAGAAACAATATGAACAAAATTATTTACCTTCATTCAAACCCCATGTTTAACAGTATATTCCAATCAAAATATATCATGTTATCCTAAGTAAGCCATTACTTTTTTGACAGAGCCCACTGTTCTCTTACTTTTCATCAATAAGTAGTTACCATAGCAATAATCAAGTAGTAAATAGATTCCACCTAGCTTGAATATACAAATCTGTGTTTAACTGATCCTCATTGATTATAAGAATTAATATGCCCTAGAAGTCATCAACACAAGTTCTATTATATTGCTAGGAAAAAACCACCTTTTATTCTATGTTTATTTAGAATTGTATTTGTCTATTTAAAAAAGAAAAAAAAATGGTGTTGGCATTCAAGTTTTATCTCTGTCCCAAGAATTATATGTAGCATCCTAAAATAAGATAGCAATCATAAAGAAACTTGAATTCATCTCCTATATGAAACTTCTACTCCGTAAATCTCAACCTTAATTCCATTGTTGTCATGCTATTTAAACAGGCAGAGAAGTAGAGATAAGAGAATGAATTGGAGCTAGGCTACCAGCTTCTTCAGAAAGTCTGTTGTACTCTTAAATCCTTTCATAATTATGTTCTGCCTTCATCTAAAGGTAGACCCTGTTTGGACACAGAACATCAAGGTACATGACCTTTGAATTTCAGAATGTCTCAGAAAAAGAAGTTATTTGATTGAAGGTGAAACTACTCTTGTTCAGTTAGAATTATAAGAAAAAACAAGACAAATCTACATTTAAATGAAGCAGAAAAAAGCAAGAAAAACTTTTAAAACTTTTATTTATCATTTCTACAACTTTTCTGCCACCTAACCTGATAATGAAAAATGACATAGATATTATTATTTCCCTTGCCTATATTTGTCAGGCTTGTAGCCAGTTTGAACTCTTCAAGGCCTTCCTCTTTGCCTTTTAATAGTAGGACCATAACACTGATCCCAACAGTAGTCGCCAAGAGCTCTACTAGAGTGTAGGAAAAAAAGAAAACAAGAGTCAGGGTCTGTATTTTAAAATGATACACCAGGAAAAGGCTGCTATGTGTATGTCACATTGTATAAAAATATTGCTGACAAGGTAAACTGGAATTCCAAACAATCAATGAAAGTCAAGGGCAGGGCATGTAAACTGAAGAAAATATTATGATTTTACTTGACACGTAATTGACCAATTTAGTTCATTGCCACATGATAATACTGGCATCTAGAGGAGTACTCTTACATATAGGAACTCTATACAGAATGTAACAAAATTCATGATTATGTAGTAGAGGATAAAATATTTTTAGATTAATATAAACACATAAGCTCTGAGATATAAATTAACCATAAACTGACAGTAGGTAGAAATAATTTTTTCCATTGGACAAGTTATTCCTTGTGTGTTTCAGAACTTTCTGCATCTCTCTGATTGTTCTAGCTGGGCCATTGGGTGAGCTGGGAAATGCATTATGGCAATTTTGAGGCATTCTGCACCCTTGACTCTCAAAAACAGTTCACCTTATTTGCCCTTTACTATATTGTTCTTGAAATGTAAAATTAATTAAGATTTGATGTGATCTGTGTGTCCAGGAAATCTCATCACAGCAATATATTGAACATTAATCATAAAAATGTACTCTGTAAAAGTAAGACTTCTCTCAGCACAATGTGCCTGTTCATATATAAACAGCAAGAAATTGGAGGAAAAAAATTAAAAGGAAAGATTCTAAAAATATTGTCTCTGTAAGAGGGGAACAGTTAGAGAGAAGAAACTTGAAGCTCCTGTATAGGACTTGGCAGCAATAAAAAATACTCCACGTTAAACAGAACTTTCTAAGTTGTCAAGATAGTTCTTGACAAATCTGTATTTTACCGACAGTTTACTGCACACAAGGATCATCAAGCATTACAGAATATATAGATATCTTTCTGTATGGGCTCATACTGCAGACTATGATGGTTCAAGGAGACTGAAATCCTGTGAGCATATGCTTCATGTCACGCTTGGAAATATTAACCACTAGGATATCCCTTAACTATTGTTTCTCAAGCTGCATAATTTTGTGGTTGAGGTAGCAACAAAATGCTAATGTTTAACTTTTTAATTAGACTATAGAGATAAATACAATCTGTTGTGCTACAAAAAATCTGGATTTTTGCTGTTAAATGAAATTACATGTTATTTTCTGTTTGGTGTCAGCTACTTAATCACACAATGAGGAAAATGTATTCTTTAAACATGCAAAAGGAAAGTGAGAATTAATATTCTCTAATCAGGAGTTTTGCTACATCCTCTTCTTGCCCCTTCACCTTCTACTGTCACGATTAATGGGCTACAGAAAGAAAACTACATTTTGATCTCTCAGAAGCAGGGTAGCCTGCTTGCTCAAGCACTACACTTCCACCTTTTCAATTTGGCAGCCTATCTACTGAGTAAGACCCTAATTAAATTTGATGATATCTGCTCAGTGCTTAGGACATGATTTACATCACAGGTGAAACACATCTAACAGTTTGTCTTAGTTTGCCTCTTTTGATCAGGAAAGGCTCAGAGCTGAGGTTTCATAAAGAGAGAATTATAGCTTTTTTCTTCAAGAGGAGGCCCTTTATGCTCAGGAAGGGGCTCTGCAAGGCTCCATCTTAGAACCAGTTTTCTTCAACCTGTTCATAAACAATCTGGACACAGGACTCAAAAGCATACTAAGTTTACCAGTGATACTAAATTGGGAGTAACTGTTGGCTTCCCTAAAGGTGGAAAGGCCCTGCAAGAGAGACCTTGACAAATCAGAGGGCTGGGCAATCACCAACCATACGAAATTCAGCAAGGGAAATGAATGCTGGATTCTACACCTGTGATGGCCCAACCCTGGATGTACAGACAGACTGGGGAATGAGATGCTGGACAGCAGTGCCACAGAAAGGGACCTGGAGGTTCTGGTCAATGGCAAGTCGAATATGAGTCAGCAGTGCCCTGGCAGCCAGGAGGGCCAACCGTGTCCTGGGGGCCATCAGGCACAGCATTGCCAGCTGGGCAAGGGAGGGGATTGTCCCACTCTGCTCTGCACTGGGGTGGCCTCAGCTTGAGTCCTGTGTGCAGCTTTGGGCATGACAATACAAGAGATCTTTAACAATTAGACGTCATCCAAATGAGGGCATTGAAGGTGGTGAAAGGTCTGGAGAGGAAGCCAAATAAGGTGTGGCTGAGGTCACTTGGCTTGCTCAGCCTGGAGACTTGAGGGAAGACACAGCAGTGTACAATTTTCTTATGGAGGGAAGAGAAGGAACAGGCACTGACATCTGTGGCAGCCAGCGACAAGATCCAAGGGCAAGGCTCAAAGTTGTGTCAGGGGAGATTTAGGCTGGATTTTAGAAAAATGTTCTTCCCCCAGAGGGTGATTGGGCATCAGAACAGGCTCCCCACAGAAGTGGTCACAGCACCACGCCTGACAGAGTTCAAGAAGTGTTTGGACAATGCAGTTAGGCATGTGGTGCAATTCATAGGGGTGTCCTGTGCAGGGCCAGGAGTTGGACTTAGATGATCCTAAGTCCTTTCAACTCATGATATTCCATTATGCTATGATTTTATGATTCCATGGAGGAGTCATGGGAAGAATTGTATAAGATAGTTCTGTTTTGACTGAGTGGAAATTTGTAGTTTTAGCATTTTATTGAAAGATATGAAGCAATTTATCTGAAAGATCTCTCAAGACCTATAAGCAAAAGCACAGTTAATGGCATTCAGGGTATATTCTTCTACTTTTTAAAAAATAATTAAACTCAAGACAGCAGAACATTAAACCAAAGTATCTCCAAAGTACTCTATGAGACATTCACATGCTATTGAACAAGCTTTCTTATACATATGAAGTCATTTACATATTTTAAAAACATTGTACTCAAATGAGTGAAAAAAGGAACCCAAGTTATGACTTAGGGACAGCAGTGGTATTGTTCTCTCGATATTGAATTTCTCACTGGAAAATACAAAATATTAAGTTCTTTTGTTCTGCAAGTCCCCATGTGACTTTTATTTTGACCTGTGCTGGTGGTAGTAGGCAGATACTGCATTTTAATTTTTGAAAGATGCCCTGTGACACTCAGAATAGTACTAAAATGATCTCCCACTCTCCAAATGCCTGCCTGTATAGAGAAGTTCAGTAAACACTAGTTGCATGAGAGCTGAGATACACACTTGCTGCTGAAGTGAAGCTCCTCATGGTGTGACCCAGTATCCCTTGGTTGAGAATCTTTATAAAAGAATAAAATACTATTTTTAATGAAAAGATGCAACACTTAAAATAATTTTAAAGCCTTTAAAATAATAAATAAATGTATCAGAAGGCAGTTACAACTACAACTCATATATATTCACTTATATTTTTTTTTAATTAACCAAAGCTTAGAAGACCAATAAATATGGCTTTCTTGACTTCATGCAATAGCAGCAATTAGTTTAGTCATGTCCTTCATGAGGCAAAGGGTATCACTCTGGCTCAAATTGTGTGAGTTTTAATTCATCATGTCACAAGAGTATTCACAATATTGAGCACAGAGTTCCATAGGGTTTTATGAATTGTGTTTCTAAACTTTCTAAGAAAATTACTCTTTTCTCTAGAAGGAAGTATGATTTTAAATCTTACCTGGTACATTTGATGAAACCACTTTACAAAAGATTAAGATAGTTAACAAACACATCTGTGAGTTTGGTACAGAGTTAAATTTTGAGCCATACTCAAAAGGAAGTTGAAGTATTTGGATCTGTTAAAAATAAGATCTACACCACTATTTAAGGGAACTTGACAATACTGCTTTTGCTCCTAAGTTCAATTTTTTCAAGCTCTATCTCCAGTGTCTAAGTCAGTAAAAAGCTCTTACACCAAAAGGAAAGAAAATCTGTAAAAAACACGTAAAACCTATATGTATAAAATATAAGAAAAAAGTAATTGAAAAACTTAAAACTCAGAAGTAATGCCTTTTTTAACTAAGAAATTTTTATTTATTATTAATATGAAAATTAATGGGGGGGTTTTTTGCTTCTTTTTAATCCCCTAAAATTCTATTTTAATAGCTGGGGGAAAGAGATGGGATGGGGAAAAGGAGGCAGAAAATGAAATTGCATACTCAGAGATTGCTTTAAGATTCAGCACTGTTTCTGCACCTAGGGAGAAAGGAAGTTTGCTTAAGAAAATCTATATTTATATATATAATAAAGACAAAATACCCATGCACATGGCCATAAGACAAAAGTTCACTAGTAAAGAATACTCAGAAAATTTGTCTAATTTTCTCCCCCTCCTCCCAAGTTTTTTTAATACTGAGATGCTGATAATTGACATTAGAATATTTCTTCTAAAGTATCCAATTTATCCCCATGGGTACACCTGAAACTCAGACTTCATGAGAAAAGATTCAGCAGAACTGTGTCCAGAAAAACAGGATTTACTTTCAAAAACTGCATTGCAGAGAAACTTCCAGTATGGAATAAATAAAAAAGTTCAAGAAAACAACACACCAAAAAGGTAATTTTTACTTCCCAAAGGAAAATGGGATCTTTAAGCTGTAGGGTGTTGCAAATATCCAGAGGTTGATATATGACAAACTTCACAGCCACAGGTTTGTCTGTATCCTGTGATCAGGTGAGAATGGAATTGTTAAGAGGTGAGATAACAGTTCTGTATCTGTAACACATTCATCTTGCGAGTACAGCAATATACTATGTTGTTATGGGGTTTTTTCTACTAGTAACTCTAGACATATATAGGCTTCTGAGTGTCTCTGTCTCAACAACCATAAAATGGGATATGTTGAAAGAGGAATTAGAGAAAACATAAAAAACTTGATGAAGCATGGCTGTCACAAGTAAGGGAGATGAATATTTTGAGTTGGTGTGTGTCACATGCACATAGCTGACAGATATAAGGAGATGCATAGTATATGTGTTAATTGATAGGCATTATAAAAGGTACGAGTTTAAGGGCTCCCCAGACTCTGGAATATTGTCTCAAAAAAGAGATAAGTGTTGCAGAGAGTGTGATTTCCTTCTGTGAACTTTCTCCTCTCCAAGAAAAAAGGATAAAGTCACTTTCTGGTGTGATATAGAGGATTTCATCCCTACTTCTGAAACTGGCAGCATTTCTTACATTCATTTGGATGGTCAGAAAAGTGTAAAAAGAGAAGGGCTAGCTGTATTCTTATCCTTCATTTTCTTCTCTGGACTATAGTCTCTAAATAGACTGAGTTTAAGTACTTTAGATATAGAACAGCCCCAAAAGGTAAATGGAGAGAGATGAAGCCTTATTTCCCCTCATGCAATTTATTCCAGCTCCCAGTGGAAGAATAAACACAGTTGCTTCATTTTCAGTTGACTTTTTTTTTTTTTTTGCTGTTGTCCACAAAGGCCATTTAGGTTCACAGTGAGACTCTTTAGGTGACATGGATACTTATATATCTTATTGCAAATTGAACGTATTAGACCATGATCTTTATGGAAAAGTGTCCAAAACCAAAATACAGCATATAACCTTTTGAAAATTGTTTCTACTCCGTACTTGCCATACAGAAAAAATAAGCTGAAAAGAAAGACTAAACAGAGATAACATTGTTTTCAAAAGCTTTAATTTATTTACCAACATACCTAATGAATGCGTGAAAAAAAGGAGATTAACAAACACATTTGTCTCATCCATTTGTTTCCTCTTTATTCTATTCCTTTTGGGAAAAAACTCCAAACCAGTATTTTAAACTTGTGAATTCTTCAGCATCGTATCAATAATTCTTTCTTATTAATTAACCTGTAAGAGCACAAACACATATTGGCAGCTGTCTTGCTTTCATTTCTTGATAAAGGTAGGAATTTAATGATCTCACAATGGATATTAGAACAAGTAAACATATTTATCACTTTTGAAGAATCCAAACAAACCCAAAAGAATACTTCCAATAGAATAAAATTCAGCTGTGACTATGCTGTATGTTTTCTAGGCAAAGCAAATTTTTCATCCACAGGGTTTGAAATTAAAGAGAATGCCAAATTACTTTTATTTTATTTATATTTTTGTCTCTGTGTAATCATTCATGAGTGCTACTTAAATTGTTACTGAGAAAGTTTTAGAAGACTGGAGGTACAGCTTTAAATATAGGAACTTTCTGTCAACGTGCTTTAAAATTTCTCCCTGTAAAGGCTCAAATAATACATATTACATTTTAAAAACATAATAATTATAATAATATAATAACATATTACAATTTATTTATGAAAGCATACAATATAAAATATATACATTAACCATTCAATAGGTTGCATAATTAGAGTTTTAAAAAAGCTCCCAGGATTTCCAGGTTAAACATTCTCTCAGCAATATTTACTCCTCTTTGTGCACTCTTTCTGTTTTCCTTTGTTACACATTTGAATAACAAAAACATCTCTATATTATCAACACTGTGCACAAATCCAAACCACAGCCCCATACCACCCACTGTGAAGAAAATAACTCTACCCCAGCCAAAACCAGTACACACAGATATTTGCACAGTAAAGAGTTTTTGAGGAAAGAAGAAACTGAAAAACAAAAAAACATTTACAACTATGTCCAGTGGTTTTGTTTGGCATCAGGAAAGAAGAATAACAGACTAGCAGTTTGTTCTCAGAGTTCAGAGCAGGAAAAGATAGTCAGAGGTTACATTTAAATGTGCAGAAAATTAGCAGTCCCAACATGGTGACTTCTGGCAGCCTGTGGTGTTTTTCTCTGTCTATGGATATCTAAACCCCTTACAGAAAGCTACATAAGGCTTTCTTTAGCTGTGGCAGCAGAAATGAACAACTTCCCTCTGAGAAGGTATCCAGGCCAGCTGAACCTGATCCATATGTCCGAAACAAGAGAAAGCCATGTATGACTTAGTTGGAGACTGTGGGAGATTAGGATATCCATCTGCTGGCCACATGTAATGTTTTGGGAGGTTGATTGCTTGGTTGGTTGGTTAAATTCAAAATGTTGCATCCAGTCTTTGGAGTGTCATTCCTTTCTTGAATATATCAGGATTTACTCTAGGGTTCAGGGAACTAGGGTAAGAGTATACGGGTTCAGGTGATGTCACCCTTAATCCTGCTAGTGGAACAAGAGGCTCATGTAGGAAGGAATCTAACAGATAGGTGAACACCTGGATGTCCAGTGGATGTCACTTGCAGAATTTTGGCCATGGGACCACTTTTGAGGAAGACGTGATAGGGACCACAGGAAAAAAACAGGGCAAGATCATCTTTCCCATCAGATTTGCTGGCTTCTTAATCATAATTTTAAAATGGACCTATCAAGGAAACATGACCACAGCCCAGTGAGAACTGGACAAAAGTGTAGGAAGCAAGGATGTGTTCGGTTTATGTAGCAAGGTTTTGGTAGGGAGAAGGACTGTAGAGATGGCTTTTCTGAGAAAGAACTAGAAGCACTAGCTGCCCCCATGTCACACAGACCCCAGTTCCAGCCAGCTTCAAGATGGCCAAACCCAAACCAAACAATGATATTTGTAGCACCTTTGTGCTAATATGCTAAAGAAAGAGTAAAAATACACAACAGTGGCTGGTGGAGATGAGTGAGAATATGAGAACAACAGCTCTGCAGACCCCGAGGTCAGTGAAGAAGGAGGGGCAGGAGGTGCTCCAGGTGCCTGATCAGACAGTCCCCTGCAGTCCGTGGTGAAGACCATGGTGAGCCAGCTGTGCCCTTGCAGCCCACGGAGGTTAATGGTGGAGCAGAGATTCACCTGCAGCCCATGCTGAAGTAGGTGGATATGATGTGAAGAAAAGTGCAGCCCATGGAGAGGAGGCCGTGCAGGAGCAAATTTTGACCCATGAAGGATCCATGCCAGGACAGTTATTGAGGAACTGCACCCTGTGGGACGGACACAAAAGTGCTTGAAGGACTGTATCCCACGGGTGGTGTGGTGAGTTGACTCTGACTGAACACCAGGTGCCCACCAAGCACCTCTATCACTTCCTTACTCATCTAAACAGGAGTGAAATAATATGACAAAAGGCTGTTGGACCAAGATAAGGACAAGGAGAGATCACTCAGCAATTGCCATCATGGGCAAAACTGCAATGACCCTACAAAATTAATTTATTGCAAATCAAATAAAAAAAGACTAGGGTAAGAAGAAATAAAACTAATCTTTAAAACACCTTCTCCCCACTCCTTTCCTCTTCCCAGGCTTAACTTTACTTCCAAATTCACTACCTCCTCCATGGGAGAAATGCAGGGGAAGGTAGAATGAGGGTTGCAGTTTGTTAATGACACGTCTCTGCCATTTCTTTCCTCCACAGAAGGATGACTCCTCACACTCTTCCCCTTCTACAAAGGAGACAGTCCTTCATGATCTTCTCCAGTGTGAGTCCTTTCACAGGCTGTAGTTATTCATGAACCGTTCCAGCATGGATCTCTTCCACAGGATGCAGTCCTTATGGAAGAAGCTACTCCAGTGTGGGTTCCCTGCATGGCCAGAAGTCCTGCCAGCAAACATGCTCCAGTGTGGGCTCCTCTCTCCATGGCTTCACAGGTCCTGCTCGGAGTTACTGCACGGTCTTCCCATGGAATCAAAGCACCCTTTGGGCATCCCCCTGATCCAGTGTGGGGTCCTTCCTCGGCTGCAGATGGATCTCTGCTCCACCACAAACCTCCATGGACTGTGAGGGGGCAGCCTGCCTCACCATGGTCTTTATCAGGGGCTGATCTGAAAAAACTGGTGATCTAAAGAAATTCCTGAGAACTGGAAAAAGGAAAATATTGCACCCATCTTTAAACAAAAAAGAGGTACCAAGGAACAACAAATCTTTCTGAAAGACAAATGCAGGAAGGACAGTGTCAGGACCATAAGGATACTACTGGGCTCCGAATGGCCTTCAATCATAGTCCCTGCTCAGGCAGCCCATGCTACAAGGTACCTGTGTTTAGTCCTGCATCTGGCCCTGTCCCAAGTCCCATCCTGAAATCTGTTTGTCTTCTGCCTTCATAACTTTCTGACTGGACTTCTCTGCTGGATTCCAGACCCAAATATTTAGGTTGCATTACCTCACTGTAGACAAAACCAAACTACCATCACCAACTCATACTCAAGACAGACTGTAAGAGTGCGGTGTAACAAATTATTCAAATAGTGCAGTGTAACAAATCTCGTTATAAACTGCTGAATATTTTGGTGAATGTTAAACAGTTTTAGGAATACAGTAACCCAAAACTGCAAGCACCAAATACACTATAAATTACACAGAATACTTTGTCTTATATTTTTTATTATGGGATCTAAAACACTGCAAATATAGTTTATCAGACAGTTGATTAGCTGGCAAACGAGCCTTTAGTGAGAGAGGCTGCAGTGCTTCTAGCACATTTACTTGCAGAAGACAAATGTAAATTTACATGATTGATGAACTTGCTGAACATTTTTAAACCTATAACTCTGGAGATCTTGGAATGCTTCTTCTAAAATGTGTACTTTCCAATCATTCAAAATAGCTTTTAATAAAAGGTCTACCTTAGTAATTATCAGAGTTCATTAAGTTTTATTTGTTGTGACACTACCTTTCAATGAATTTGTGCTTACTTATGCATTCCAACTCAGTGGATTACTATCCTAGAGTACCAACACAACTCCTATAGTCTACTTTTTTCTGTCTATAATGGCGAGACCTTCTGTTAGAATCGCTTCATTGTGACAGTATCATGGAAGCATGGAAAGGCTTGGGTTGGAAGGGACCTTAAGATTATGTAAGAAACAAGCTCACTTGAATCAAAATTTTAACAGCCTATTAATAGACAATAAGTGACAAATAATAAAAATTATCCAACAAAGCAGAGGGGTTGCAGCACCAGGTACTCCTCTACAGACAGGGTGTAACCAGAGACACACCCTTCTGTCTAGGGGATAAGTTTTTATACTCCCAGTGATTAACATAACTCCTCCCTAACCCCACCTCTTTGCAGTGTTGTTATCGGCTCGTTGTTACCCAATGGTGGTCTCCCAGTTGCTGAACATGTAACTATCATTAACACTCATTCCCCTCCCCTTAGAACACAGAGTCCCTAACCAGAACATGTAAAAATTAACTAGAGTACATAGTAGTTAACTAACAATTAACAATTAACACAATTAACTCACTTTCATAAACCTTTACGAAAGCCAACCTCATTAGCTGCATTTATATCAATTATATAGTTCCAACTCCAAGGCCATAGGAAGGGATGCCAATCACCAGACTGGGTTGCTTAGGGTCCCATCCAACCTTAGATAGATATTGTGCTGCTTCTGTGCACATATATTTTTTAATTAAGGAAAGAATAAATGTGCTTTACCTAAGACTACTTTAGCTCCCAGTGCAGAAAGAATATATGAAATTTAAATAAATTATTCTACTTGTTTTTAGAGAAAGCTTCAATCTTATTTGCTAAAATAGATTGAGAAATGTAATTTCATTTTTATTCTAAATTTTGCAAAACTATGAACAATCTTTTTTCCTGCAATCTTCACTGGAACCACAGTATATGGATTCTGCAGGAATTTAGAGGACCGGAAACCCTATTAACTAAAGGGATTAATTTTGGAATCTAGATTTTATTGAAAAAATTCAGTAGACAAAATATGTTGAATCTGAAGCCACAATCAAGTGTAATTCTTTAGCTAGCTATTAACAGTAACATAAACATCATTCAGTTTAGGATTAAACATCCTAAGACTGGTAACTGATAACAAAATATATTATATATACAAGTTGGAGTCATGGCATCTGAAAGAGATCAATCTGATTTTTATTTATGCCTCAACATATGTTATAGTCTTCTAAGGGCTATACATGTGCTTGCAGCCCTGTCCCCGAGGAGGCTTTGCCTGGCAGCCAATCAGGGCAGAGAAAACTTTCAAAATCAGACTACAAGTGACTTCCTCCCCGACTAGCTGGTGGGGGCAAATGCCCGGATGCCCAGGAAGAATGCCCACGAAATTGGTCTGGGGGTGGAGCCTTAACACCGAAAAGCAATTAACTGCAACACAATGGGGGCCATTGGCTTTTGGGTTTTTTGGAGGGAGCGGGGGGCTTGCCTGTAGAGCCAGCTCGGCCCATCTCTTCCCTTCGTCTTTCCTTCCCTGTGGTCCTGCTTTCTTGCCAGTGCCTGCTTCACAAGTAATCACAACAATAGGTGATTACTTAGTTGTGATAAGTACTCATAAATTTGCCCTGCTTTGCCGTTCCTGCGCCCAGTTCCTCACCATGAAGACCTCGTGCTCCGCTGCCTCCCTGGCAGGGCGGGCAACGCCCCCGCCGTGTTTGCCTGCCACAGCCAGCCGTCCCTGCCGTGTTTGCCTACCACAGCCAGCCGTCCCCACTGTGTTTGCTGGGTGCAGCCGCCACTGCTCGTACCCAGGTGTGACCGCCGCTGTCACCCTGTTCCCCGCGTTGCCTACCACAACAAGCTTGCAGCACACAGCAGAAGCCGCCTGTGGCCTTAACCACCGCCCGCAGCTGCAATCGCAGCTGCCCGTGCCCAGCCGCCGCCACCGCCAAAGGCACGCTGCCGCCCTCAAAGGCACGCTGCCACCGCCGCTTGGAAAATCGCGCCCAGGCCGCCACAGGAGCTACGCAGCACACACGCTCCATCTGCTGAGCTGAGGCCGACAAAGCACTCAGAATTCTTTGTGGTAATGTTTTAAATGAGGCGGGAAACCTTTTAGAAGGTCAACTCATTTATTGTGAACAGAGAACAATTGGAAACGAGGTCCTGAGATAAGCCCAAGACCTGCGCGGCAACCCAGAATAATCAAAAACAGTGTGCAACACTGGGTGCTCCTTTTGACCACAAGTTCCACTGGAGAATCAGGTGCAGAGCACCTGGGAAGTTTTTTACAGTCTCTGTTACCACTGGATTGATGCGTTTCTTGATCCTTTCTCTGATTGCTCCATTCCACGTTTTCTGATTGGTCCATTCCATGGTGCGTTCCTGACCAATCATTTCCAAATGAGTCATTTCATTGGTTGCCTCATTTACCAATCAGGGTCTTGGGTGTCGTCATTGGCCATGAGGCAATATTCTGGAAGGTTCTTTCTACTGGGCCCTTTGAGTCCCTGTTATATCCCCATCTAGTGGTTACATTCCAACATTACACCCGTACATCAGCACGTTTCATCTTAGTAACTCCTAACTTCTTACCATTGTATTATATTAATGATATACTTTACAATTAATAGTTTATTCATTAATTTCTATACAACCACCTACGAAAGCCAACTTTTCATAGCAATAACACTGTCCCTGTCTTCTGTTTCTTTCCCTTTATCTCTCTCTTCTTTTCCCCCCTCTGCTCTCTTTTCTATCCCCCTTTAACAATAGACAGTTCTCAGATATAATATTGCCACATTTCTGCTTTATTTCTGCCCGAGAAATCTATAAAAGAATCCCCCCCAAATCCGTTTACATAGCAGAATGGGACAACATCATAGATTTGTGGAATCATAGAATGGTTTCTGTTGGAAGGGACCATAAAAATCATCTAGTTCCAACCCCCTGTTATGAGCAGGGACATTTCCCACTAGGTGAGGTTGTTCAATGCCCCATCCAATCAGGCCTTGAACACTTCTAGGGAAGGGACAATCACACCTTCTCCGGGCAACCTGTTCAAGTGTCTCACCACCCTCACAACAAAGAATTTCTACCTTATATCTAACCTAAATTCCTCTCTTTCATTTTGAGCTCATTAATCCTTGTCATATCACTAGAGTTCCTGATAAAGAGTCCCTTTCTGACTTCCTTGCAGGCCTCCTTCAGATGGGAAGGTTCTTATGAGGTCTCCACAACAACCTTCTCTTCTACAGGCTGAAAAGCCCAAATTTTCTCAGCCTTTTTTCATAGAGAAGGTGCTCTAGTCCCCTTATCAACTTCATGGCACTCCTCTGGGTTAGCTCCAACAGTTCCATGCCCCTCTTACACTGGGAACACCAGAGCTGTACACAGTACCCCAGGGGGTGTCTCATGAGAGCAAAGAGGCAGAATCACTTCCTTTGACCTGCTGGTCACCCATTTTTTGATGCAGCCCAGGATAGGGCTGGCTTTCTGGGCACACACTGCAGGCTTATATTGAGTTTGCTGTCAACTATCACCCCTAAGTCCTTTGCAGTGCTGCTCTCAATCACTTCTCTGCCTAGCTTGTAGATGTAGGTAATCTGGAAATAATCAGGAAATACGTCTGCAAATGAAGAATGGAATGGAGCAAGTTGACATCTTTCTATTCAGTTTAGTGAGCCTAATGTAGATGAAAACTCCATACAGTCTTGATACAATATTAAGATTAAAATCATGTGATACAATAAAGTACATTCTGTCATGGCTCATATATTTAGAATATGACATTTATAAGAAGAAAGTAGAAAATAAAATGAGAAAAATATGTTAGGTGGTGAACTACATACCTTAGTAGACACCTTAAATTGTCAAAGACAGAAAAGAATTTTGAAAAGTCTTGTAAGAAGACTGACATTCACTTACTTAATTGGAGCTTTTGCTTCCATAAGTAAAAAGTACATTAAGTGTTTAAGGTCATCTCCCATTTGAAGAGGAAAGTACAGACTGAGAACTTTGTGCCCTCTTTGTGTACTTTGAACTTGTAAGCAACTTATACCAGCAAGGTATTTAATTTTTCATTTGTGTACTATTGTATTTTTAGGTTCATAGAGAATAATAAACAGGAATAATACATTGAAGTACTTTCAGTGCCCTGTATCTGTGCTGCTTTTGGCTGGGGTAGAATTAATTTTCTTCACAGTGAGTAGTATGGTGGGAGCATGTTCTGGATTTGTGCTGGAAAGACTGTTGATACTGTTTTAAAATTATAAATCCTGAAACAAAATACAAGGCATGAAAAGAGTAGACTAAGAATGATCACATGATTTTTTATTACAAATTCTCCCACCATAACATCTGCAAGGTGTTTTAAAAAACTACAGTGACAAGTTTGGACATCCTGATTCTGTTATTTAAATACATATCTGCATTTAAACACATGAAAGATTGCATTAATTCAAACAGTACTATCTGTGAAACGATATCTTTATCTTGTGTGTAGCAGCGTGGTAGATGAGGGGTGCCACAACCCTCCAGATACAACTCCACAGGGGCTGGAGCCGCTCTGGTAGAGCCACTGCACTTCTGGCTGA
>WEIT01018233.1:5663-17501 GCA_013389985.1 Dryoscopus gambensis
CCCTCTTATCCTATCGCGTCCCACGCGCGGAGCTAGCCGGGGACGAGAGCCAGGATTAGCGTGGACCGCGACAGGTTTATTCCCCAATATCCCATCCCTATGCCGGTGGTGGATAAAAAGAGGAAGGGAAGGAATGTAGAAACCCTCTCCTGCCTCAGTTTCCCCTCCAAGTGTGACATTGGGACTCGGGGGGGTAACTTGTATTCTTTTGAAATTATTCTTGTTATTTTGTGTTTGTTCTGCTGTTTCAAATATTGGATTTTTAGGACCCTTGAGAAAAAAAAAAAAACCTTTTTAATAAAAACAAAAGGGTGAGATGTTGGGTTTCTCACCCCCTGTTCCCCTGGGGGAGGGGACCCTGGGGTGGACACATGGTCTGGGCACCAGGTCTCCCCTGTCCCCGCCCCCGCCCCTGCCTGGTCACATGTACCCCAATTCTGTGTTCTGGTTGGTGATTTTGTGTCCCCCTGGGAGGGGAACTCGGGTTGTCCCGTGACTTGGGTAGTCTGTATGCAGGTTCCCAGCCATGCGGCTGGTAATAAAAATCTACAGAAATAGCTACAAAAATGAGTCTTTCCTGATTCTTTCCACTGGCCAAGCTGTCCCCAGGAAAACTGCAGAAAGCACACCGCAGCAGGTTTACAAGACAGTGTTAATATTATCAAATATCCTTAAATATGAATTTTTGAGGTAAATTACTTGTTCTACTCTATCCTATAGTATCCAGTTGGCTAAGCATTTAAAACTATTAGTAATTCAAAGTTGTAAGTAAACATTACTTGTGGCTGATAAAATGGAAAACATGAGAGTATTACCTTCCTTTTGTACCAGTCAAAGTGTTGTGTTCTTGGTTGTTACCTGATCAACTGAGGTCTTTGTGTGTTTGTTTGGGGTTTTTTTCTTCCCTTAAATATAAACTTTAAATTTCCTAATTTCCAAAAAATTTGAGTATGTTGGGATTCTTCCTTTTAGGAAGCAACATTAAGAATAATCCAAAAATTGAACTGGAACATTAGGACTCTACAAGGATTACCAGAAATTAAACTATTCTAGCCAAATGACTCATGTTAATTTCATGGCATTAAAAGGATTTCAAAATTCTTTGCAAACTACATCTGTTGCTTAACGTAATTGCATTAGGCTGACAGAAATCATAGCAAAATTAACCAAAAAGCAGAAGCACATGTTTTCTTTATCAACATTTGCAAGGTTAGTTGTTGGGATTTTGCTTTCAAACATTATAATTAATGCTTAAATATAAGAAAAACAGAGGTTTTTTTGCTTTGTAAAGCATACAGAGCTTTACAACACTAAGAAACATAATTGGGAAAATCTGCCAATGAACTGACAACCTAACTGTGCAATGTATGAGATATTACACAACAAAACAAGAATGATGAGTTTAGTATTTATAAAGAACTAGTTCTATATCACTTACTTTCTATATACACTTTTTTGTGAATTATAAAAAATGGAAAATATGCTATAAAAATAATGCAAATATTCAGATGGAAAATTATATATTCCACGAGTTATCTCTCCTCAGTTTAATTTATTAAGGGCTTTATACAGAATACATTTATTTTCCCCCTTATTTATAAAATAAGGACTTCCCACTAGCCTGAGGCTGGCTGCCTACCTACTAAACTTGCAGCAAAATAAATAGAAGCTGAGAAACTATGACCTATCCACAGACATGATCATCCTGTCACACCTGCATTGCATGTCCTCCTTCAAACATTAGGATCTCATGTGCAGGATGTTGTCTCTCACTGTCCCTTTGGTTCTCAGTGTATGCAACTAAGGATGCAACTACCCAAAGCAAATTAAAACGTAATAATTGCTGAATATTTTTAATAAAAAAACAGGGTTGTATTTTTCTTTTCTATGTAAGCATAAGTATACATTCAGTCTGATAATATGCATTCAAGGTGTTAGCATTCTAAACCAAATGTTTCTCTTGCTACTTTTTCTTCTGCTGGAATACAGGCAACAGCATCCATCATTTTGTATTCCTAAAAGCAACAGAAATTAACCACCTTACATGCTATCACTGATGATACGTCCATTGGAACAGAGAAGCAGAGTAGACAGACATTTCTGAAAGCCTGCGGGGAGTCCTACTGATGAACTTTTTATGAGCAAAATAATTCCTGTGTCATAAAGAGGGAAAAAGAATCCCAATAAAACTGAACTAAAACTTTTTTATTATTTATATATGACATTCACACAAAATGAAAAATAATCATCCGACTTTGCACTGTGCAAAAGCTCCTCTAAGCTTATCTCTTCTAAGAAGCGTAATAGCAAGATATTGTCTCCCTGCACTTCAGGAAGGCTTTTGATAATGTCTCCTGTAAGTTCTTCAGAAAGAGTCTAATGAGGGGTGGGCTGGATGAGTAGACAATGAAGCAGACTGAAAACTGGTGGAATAGCTGGATCCATAGGTGATCAGTGATTTGAAACCTACTTGAGGCCAGCATCTAGTTGTGTACCCTAGGCATCAGAACTGGATGCAACTTTACTCAATATCGTCATTAATATTTGGATGATGGGGTGGAGCATAGCCTCAGGAAGTTTGCCAGTGACTCAAAACTGTATGGTGTAGCTTATATGCCCAGAGGTTCATGCTTCCATCTAAAGGAATCTCAAACAGCTGAAGAAACAGGCTGACAGGAAAACAAGGAATAGAGCAGTAGAGCAGTACCTGCTGGGGGCCACCCTGTTGGAAAGCAGCTTTCCTTCAAAGGCCGAGGGGGTCCTGGAGAACACAAAGTTGAATGTAAGCCAGCACTGTGCCCTTATGGCAAAGATGGTTCATGGCATTGGGTTACTATGGGAAAAGAGCTGCCATCAGATTGAGAGATGTGATCCTTCCCCTCTGCTCAGAACTGATGAGGCCACATGTGGAGTACTGTGTCCAGTACAAGAGAAATATGTGGCTCATGGAAACAGTTCAGCAAAGGACAGCTAACATGATCAAGGGTTTGGAGCATCTCTCACATGAAGACACACTTGTAAAGCTGGGGCTGTAAAGCCTAGAGAAGACAAGAGAAAGGTGTGGGATGTCATATCAATCTATACAAATGTCTGCAGGCAGGTTATAAAGAAGATGGAGTCTGGCTCCTCCCAGCAGTGCTAAGTGACAAGATCAGAGGCAAGGGATACTGAAACACAAGTGGTTCCCTTTGAATATCAAGAAATATTTTCTTTTTGCTGTGAGAGTGAGCACAGGCACAGGTTTCCTGGGGAGGTTGTGGAGGCACCATCCTTGGACATACTCAGGAGCCCTCTGGAGGTTGTTCTGGGCAACCTGCTCTAGGTGGCCCTGCTTGAGAGGAACGTTGGACTAGATGACCTTCAGGGATTGGTCCCTTGTAGCCTCAACAATTCTGTGAGTCTATATAAAAATACACTGAAAAAATAAGTCCAATTTAAATTTAATAGAGATTAATTCATCTTTCTTGTGCAAATATATTGAGAAATTATTATATAATTTTAAATGCCTTTTTTTACTAAACTTCCTATGCTTGTCAAAGAGTTTCTTTTTTTTTCACAAGTGACTCAAAAAACACTATTTATTTAAAAATATATAAAGTTTTAAAAGATGCCACATGAAATGATTATCAATCATGTATGTTTTCTTTAAATTCCATTTTTAAAAAAAAACCCTGATTATTTCTTCAACTCATTTATGTCCTGTAGACTACTTTAAGCACTAATTGTATACTTTAGTCATCTTCTTCTTCAGTCTTTTTTTTTTCCTAGAACATAGTTTCTCTGTGGCCCTTTTGGCATTTCTAGAGTAGCACTGTGACCCTTTTGGTATTTGTGTAACAGCTGGAAAACAGTCTCAAATTTGACAAGGGCAAGTCGGTTCCTTTCATCACTTTGCTTAGTAATGATAGTTATTTCCATTCTCAGGAAAAAGCAAATACTATCTGTCTCTTGTATACAGAAAGTGTTATTCTCTTACTATTTTTCTTTTTCAGCTGTGAAATACAAAATCACCAAGATTTTCATTAGAAAGCATCTACACTTAAAAGTTTGAAAGGTTTTTAAAAAGTACTTGACTTATAAATCTTATACTCACTTATGTTTTTCAAAACTTGCCTCCTATAACATCAAAAGAACAAGGGATGGTAGGAAGAAGAAACCTCACTGTTTGGTTTCATACCTTACTGTATGCTTGCTACATATAAATGTCCTGCCTCAGATTCTGCCCTAAATTACCAGAAATTGAACAACAGGAAATTGCCTTATTTCAGTTTTAGTATTTCTGTATGAGACTGCTTTTAAGTAAATTCAAGACAACACGTAGTTCAATGAATATTGTAGATTAGCAAAGCACATTATCTTTCGTCCAATATTACAGTAGAATGATTACTTTAATAACAATAATGGACTAAAATATATATACAATAATGGATTTGTTTCAAGTCTTTGTTCTGCAAATAATAGGCACTAATTACCTTATGAAAAGAAATCCAAGTTGCAATTAAACTTCCTTTAAAGATTGTAATTATAATCTACATTGTTTCATGACTCACTTTTCCTAACATAGTGCTGGAATACTGCTGCTCAGAAAATCTGAAATAACCTCTATATAGTATTTTCTTTTCTTTTTGCTGCAGCACTCACAGAAAGCCACATGAGACAGCTTCATAGGTAAATGAGCTTTGAGGAGATAGGATTTCACAGGCAAGCTCAGGTAAGTGGGCTCTATTAGAAAACTGAGAAGTTTGTCATGCTCACCAACCTAATTACCTACCTAATTCTAATTGTCAAAAAGCAACAGATTACTTTTTCTCTCTCTCATCAGTTTTACCAAATCATTGGCTTACACTGTTTTTAACACTGCATTCTATTACTATTATTAATGCACTGTATTACTACCACAAGCAAACCCCAAACATTGCTCAACCTAACATCCTTTATAAATGAACTCTTTTAAATATCTCTGAAGTCACTAAACTTGTCCTTTACAGCCCCAAAATGATTGGCAGAGAATATACTTATATTCATAACAGTGACTTGAACCCCTTGAAATGCATGTTTCAATTGCCTGTTGCAGCTTCTTTCCTGATAAATCTGAGAACTTCATAATGTGAACTATTTGCGCTGGTAGTCCAAATGACAGATGGAGCTTTGCCATAAGCTTCCATTCTCAGTCACAGAACTCAGGCTAAATTCTAGGATGTTATATTTCAAGGTATCTGGCAAGCCAGACTTGGAGTTCTAGTAAAGCTAGGCTCAGGCTAGGAAAGTAGAGGCAGCATAGTAACTAAAAAACTCCTGAAACACAGACAAGTCTTCCTGGGGTAACAAGTTTGCACAAGTTTATTGCTCTGTGGTGTTTGCTCATATGCTCATTTTTACCATCTAGTAGATAAGAAACAATGCAATATGGCTTTTTTTTCCTTAGTGAAAGAAGAGTCTATTCTCACATTAACAAAGTATCTGCACTCAGGGTGAGTGATGATTTTTAAAACACACAATACCTAGGCTTGTCCAACAAAGATCCTCTTACCAAAGATTATACTTCTATGATAATTTTGATTTTAAAAAGGAAAAACAGCCTCCCCCTCAAACCACTTTTTTCCTTCTTTTTCCTTTCTTTCCTTCTGCTTTACCCCTGAAAACACACTATTAATGAGTGATGTAATATAACTTTGGAAGACTTCAGGCCTTCTGTGTGAAGTATAATGAGAATCACTGCAACTCTCTTGTCTTCCTTCAGTTCTCACTAGAATTTCCCATTTTTTCATTTTTCTTACTTAGGACTCAGCAAACTTACAAAAAGACAGCAAATCTGCTCTGTTCTAACACATTTCTCAGCAGAGAAAGGAGAGAGTGAGGCTAATCCCTATCACATTCTTGTCCCTAAAACCGGTGTACAGTATCTGTGCAAGCAGCTACTGTCAGAGGGAGCCAGGGAAGCAACAGCAGAGGAAGACCAAACAGAAAACACAGACCAACTTCCAAAAGGCTGCACAAAGCACTACAGTGGTATCACAGATGCTGAGTTTGCAGCTAGATACTGATGTATAGCTTTATATTGTTTAATTATGTGTGAAAGAGACATTACAGTACTGGACCATGGGGCATCAATGACAAACTTGGAAAACAGGGAGCATACAACAGGGAGCATGTAAATTCACGCAGTGATTTACTCCATTATAACAAGAGCCGAAGTCATAACAGCTCATCAATTGTTAAGCTTTAATCAATTTTTAATTCAGACATTCTGGGCTGCCAATAAATTTTTCAGATACTGTCTAGCATGCAGATAAACAATATTCAGGATATATGAAAATGACTTAGCTAATTCAGGTGAGCAAGTGAAGTCTTCACAGGGACTGCTAGTAGTTACTGAAAAGCATTAAAAGGAAAGGAAGGATTTCCTGCCTCTGATACAGTCAATTTCCACACTTAAGTATTGGTGAAAAGTTTCAGCCATACATGAAAGCACTGAATTCATACTAACACTTCTCAAAATATCTTTTCTATTTGGGATCCCTCCAGGTTGCACTGGTTGGATACAGACATACAAACTCTCTAGTCACACACACACACAGACACAACCTTGCTGGGTTGGAATATAAATTGACCTAGCTGAGTTTTTGACTCTGACAGAGGCCATTAACAGGTGCTCACGGAAAATGTGAAGATAGAACTTCAAAATAGAATGGCATTTCTGTCAGTATTTCCTGTCTGAATATGGAAAGCTGAAGTTGTGGTTGAATACACATCATCATCATGTTGAAAAGCTCTCAACAGGCTTTTATCCTTGGATTTTGCCTACACATATTTGATCTCACGTATACTTTGACATCCACTTGAATACCTTTATTATGCATGCTGCAAAAAAATAATTTGTTTGAAACCTGCTGCCTGATCAGTATGGAGTGACCTGGTTCTTACATGAGAAAAAGCAAGTGCCTTTTTCATATTTCCTCAGCATCTCTTATCTGCATATGTTTTCTTATAAACCTGTCATGGGTTAGCACAGCTTGGAGTTTTAGTTAAGAAAAAAACCTTCCACGAGCCACGGAAGTGATGTTTTTTGCAAGGGGCTGTTTTAACTTCCTCCAAACTTGATAGAACCAATCAATTAACTAATTGGAATATTGACAACTCTGTTGAACCACTTAAGAGCTGAACATGCCTCTGTAAGTAACATTTAAAGACGACCAAGCCCAGGAATCACTCTCTGGTTTCCAGTTTNCTGGCTGGGCCCTGCCTGCAGGAACCCATGGGGCTGTGTCATGGCTCTGCTCCGTCCAGGCTGGCCTCCCACATTGTGGCTCAGCTAAACATCTTAGCCACTCCTGCTCCATTAAAGCAGCTTCCCCCAGTGCAGGCCGCACAGCCCGGCAGGGCCAGGCCAGGCCAGGCCAGGCCATGACCCTGTTTCATCGCGGCCAGGAGAAAAACCACCCTGGAGCTGCAAGCAACCTTGACTGAAACTGCCCTCCCCAACTGAGGCTGGGACCATGCAGTGTCTTTTCCAGCCACCACCTGGCAGAGATCATGGGACCAAGAGAGACAGAGAGGTTCCAGCTTGCAAACTCCAGCCCAGCTAAGATTAACCCTTCCAGCGCTGTAAGTTCCTCTCCCAGGATAAAGAAAAAGGCAAAAGCATGTGAATAGACACCATGATAGTAACACCAAAGTCAATGAAGAAGAAAGAGCTGAAACCCAGAGAGAGGAGATAGAGGAGATGCTTTAAGCTGAAATTCTTTTGTAAAGTTATGGTGATGGACTATGAGACATCAGAAACTCCCTTGTAATTTCATGATAAGCATGGAGGGTAGAGTGTTCAACTATCAGAAGCAAAGATGCCTGTACTGAAATACATGAATGTTGAAGTGTTGGTGATCCAATAACAAGCCTGAACAGAGAGAGATAGTGATGAAGTGAAGACCCTTGCTCCCAGGGAAGAAGACCTCTGTTCCTAGAAATGAAGATGATCCCAGAGGTAGATGAAGAGAATCTTTGCTCTTGAACAGCTCAACCTTAAAACAATACCCCATTAGCTAGGATTGAACCCTCGAAAACAGTTGTGGGGAAAGCTGTACATCAAGGGAAGGGACTCACACACATGCCAACAGCGAATCATCCCGGGCGGCTGTTGTGCTGTGATACTGAAGACATGAGAAGATTGTTTCTTGTGTAGAAACCTCATAGCATTGAGCAAAAGAGACTCTTCTCCCTAAGTGTACTGATGAAAGACGATTATAGAGGTGGTAAACTGACTGAAATAATCCCAAGTTTGTGTCTTTATATTGTAAGTGGAAAGGGGGAGGAGAATGGGGGGAGGAGAAGTGTTTTGAAGGTTTATTCTAACCCTTATTACTTTTTTTCTTTAAGTTCTATTACTAAACTTCTTTATATTCTTTAAAGTATGGAACCTGATTTGCATTTCTCCTCATTCTTAACTCACAGAAAGTAAAAATGGGAACCAAACCACTACACTTGATTAGTGTTTCCGCCCAGTTACGAACTGAACCTGCTACAAAACCTAAGCTCTTTTCCAAACTAAAACATCTTAGTCTATCTGATCAATCTTTGCTTTTTTCATTATTTCTTTTCTAATAATTCCTAACAGTCTAAGTATCTTTTTGACTCCTGCTTAGCACCAAGTAGATATTTTCAGACAATTACCCACAATAATTGTTAGAACACAGGAGTGTTATTTAAGATCCATTGTTAGCTATGCATAGCTGAAGTTGGTTTTTTGCCTCCTGTATTCTTTTGTATTTATTGCCAATGAATTTTCTTCAACATGTTTCTTCACATGGAATCACTATTGCTTGATAACCTTGCCTCTAGAAGCTCTTAAAAGGTACAATTAAAAAAAACTAGTTTGAAATACATATTTGTAAAAAGAACTGGATCAGTTTACTCACATTTGCTAACTCATTTTTTTAAAAAAAGAAACCCAAATAACCATATATTAAAAAACAAAACCAAAACCAACCAATCAACCAAAAAAAAAGGAAAAAAAAGGAAACCCCAAAGAAACAAGCATAAAACTCAACATCTCCTCTTCTCCCCCACAAAAATCCCCAAATGCACCACACCCTCTAACTCGTACTAATTCTGAAGGATGCTTCTCTTCTATAAAGCCCATTGCACTAAAAGGGTTTTTTTTTATTCTAAAAGTTTGTGCAGTTTGCTCGGTACAGAATTCAGGCATGCATGCTAGAAATTCTCTGAATTCTCCAAAAACAAATCCTCCTTCTCTCTCCAAAAACAATTCTATTTGAATAAAGCATCATGTTTGCCACCATCTGACCTTTAGGTAATTACACTGATCTCACTGATAGATGGAAGTAATAATTGTACAATTTTGCTTTTGAATTACTCGAAAAATATGGAATGAAAAACATCTGGCCACATAAACTTACTAATTTTACTTCTTTTTTTTTTTGAGCAGTCATTGGTCACTGCTTGAAGCAAACATTAAATTCATCACTTGCAAACAAAAGTTCTACTGCAAAACATAGCCTAATTATTTTTTAGTGAACTGTGACAGAGAAAAAAATTGTCTTGTTTTTCTGCTGTTGCTTTAACTTTTTTGAACACTCTTTTTATCTCTCAATCATTTATCAGGTTATGTATCAAATGTTACACCCACAAACACTGAGTTCTTTTCAAAAGGAATTATACAGTGGGCTAGAAAAAGCCCTTTAGCTACCTGTGGGAAACCACCAAACCTGAAACAAGCTCTGATGAAATGAAGGTATGTTAATAACTTTTACGTGTTGCACAATACACTTGATTCCAACATATGGCAGAATTTACACAACTACAGAAATACTAATACTGGCCTTTAATATTCGGAATTAGGCTTGATCAAGTATAAAGCACATTACAATTAAATTTTGGCTATTTAGAGAGGTACGCAGGGACCTAAAATGCCTTATGCCAGCCCGGTATTCTTTTCCACAGACTTTGCTGGACTGAAAAATAACACTTGTGGAAAATTATTCTTTTTGTCCAAACAAATATTTCAGAGTCTTTGACTACAAAAATAACTTAGAAACTGCACATTATCAGTGCAGCAACATTAGCTTCTATTCTACTGCTGTTTAAGCAGAAAGATCAAAAAGTCTTTGAAAGTAACTTGCCCAGTAACAAAAAATTTGGGTTTATTCTTTGCACCACAAATGTATTCATTTTTTATCTTTTTTTTTTTTGGTGGGGGGGAATTCTTGGCACCAAAAATAGCTAATTTTAATTAAACTCTATAGGTTTCACTTGTCTTTCATTGAGACTATTAATTCTACTATTTTAAATCAGTATTTTAAATTACAGATATTGAAGGGTTAACAGTCCAAGACTGTTACTTCTTACTTTAGTAACTGGCAAAATTTGCCGAAGTTCGCCAAGCATGGAACCTATCAGTTTTTCAGACAGGATATTGATATTATGCATGTTGGAGTTAGTTCTATTTTTCATTGAAAACACACTACTGATTAACAGAACTGAAATAGCCCTATATTACTTCCACCTGAAAATTTACCTCTTAATTTTTCTGCAGCATTGTACTGAAATGTAGTAGAACTAATCACACTTTAAAAACCCCCACACAGTTAATGGGTTTACGAATGTTATGTTCTGCTCAGCATATATTCTGTTCTGAGGTATCAACCACTACAGCAGGGAGAGCTAGGGCAAGCTCTAAATATACAGGGATATTTCACTTCAGTTTCCAGGCAACACAGGAAAGTAATGGCTATGCAACATGCTGGTCTTTGTTCCAAAAGGTGCTGGAACTCATAATTATCACGCAGTTTAAATATAAGCACTTGCTTCTTTCACCTCTTGTATTCCAATCCTTTTTATATTCCTTCCCTTTTAGCCATGTGTAGAGGACATCTTTTTCTGAAATAGTGTCTGTCTGTATAATCAGTGTAGCCACTCCTTGGAGAAAGTCCTTCAGTAAGCATCTGTTACTAAAATGATATTAAAATCAAATGGTTGTCCAGAGAAGGACCACAAGGATCGTCAGAGGGATGGATCACCTCTTGTATCACCTCTCAGGAAAGGCTGAGAGAATCAGGTTTGTTCAGACCAGAAAAGAGAAGGTGACCTAATTTCAGCCTTCCAGTACCTGCAGGGAGCCTACAAGAAAGATGAAGAGAGACTTTCTACATTGGCATGTGGTGAGAGGGCAAGGGGCAATGGCTTCAAACTGAGAGTAGGTTTAGATTAGTATTAGGGGGAAATTCTTCACTGTGAGGGTGGTGAGGCACTGGAACAGATTGACCAGAGAAGCTGTGCCTGCCCCATTCCTGGAGGTGTTCAAGGCCAGGCTGGACTGGACTTTGAGCAATATGTTCCAATGGAAAATGTCCCTGCCCACAGTAGGTGGATTGAAACTAGATGATCTTTATAGTGCCTTCCAACCCAAGACATTCCATGATTCTATGACAGCCACATAACTTTTCCAGTTCTGGAACTTCTCCTCTTTTGCTCNNNNTTTTGATCCAGCTGGATTAGAAAATGAAGAGGAGGTAGACTTCTGACAGAGGATATTTAGTAGCTTGAGCATCAGCTATTTCATAGAAGATTTAATTTAAAGGTGCTTACTTTGATCATATTGAACAGTAAAGGGATACTCATCCTGAGCTAAAGTAGTCTTAATTTATTTGGTGAAAATTACCTCCAAAAGAAGTAATAAAAAAAAATCTAAAATATTTATTATAAAGAAGTTTGTTAAAAAGCAATAATTTCATTAGAGCTCAGTTAAAACTAATCTTGTTTACTTTGTAGGGTGTTTCTGTTTACTCTTGCAGTTCCATCACTGGAAAACCAGAATTTTTAAAA
>WEIT01018235.1:0-28658 GCA_013389985.1 Dryoscopus gambensis
ATGGTCCTGTAATGCTGTTTCAATAAACAGAAGGGCGTGGCTGAAATTCCAGTACTATTCATACAAAATATTTTCATGGATGTATTTCCTCTGTACCATCTTTTACTTTCGTTGTAGTTAAATTTACCCGCAGTCTCTTGCTAGCTCCTGCATGCTTTAGCATCCATAAATGAGTTAATAACAAATCCCTTACCTCTGTTTCTCCATTCTGCAGGCATGCAAGCTATCTTTTTATAATTTATAATAAGCTGATATCTGACTTTACAGATTCTTAAATGCAGGGAGGTCCAGGCAAATTTATTTCAGACTATGTGCAAGATAATAAAAAATTTATTTCCATCGTCAGCATAACAAAAGTACTTTAATGTACATCTTCCTGTTGTTATTTGCAACCCCTTCAACAATCTCTTATTTCGGATAAAAACAGGTAGGGAGGAGGGAGGTGATTGATTTTCTGCACATGATTTAAGTGGAGTTGTAGCCATCTTGGGAAGTTTAGCTCCAAATGTCAGAGACTGAATTTGCAATTGTTCAAGATAATGCTTACCGACGGCCTGTTCTGATTTGCAGCACTTCTAACTTAAGAGAAGTGGGGAATCACAGGGTGCTGTGGATAACAGAGCCTTTATGCAAATGTACAACCTTAATGTTGTGCTGTTTGCACAATAATTTTGTAAAAATCGAATGTCAATACAGAATGAGTTTCAGATTTCCCTCAATAAAACCTAGTTTAATATCCTGGTGGTATTGAAACTTCAGCCAACTGTTGGAAATGCTAGGCATCTCGTTTATATCTAGTATCCTAATCAAAATTCAAGAAAACAAGTGGCCAAGATAAAATATGAAAATTGCCTTTTTTTTTTAGAGTATCTTCCTATTTCCATTCTAATCAAACCCCTAATTGAATAAAGTTACAGCTTTGTATAAAAAGTATTTATGAAGAATGTCTGGAGGAAAGACAAAATGAGTTGTGGTTGTAAATGGATTTCACTAGTTTAAAAAATCCAGTTGTAACCAAAGCACTAGAGTAAGGTATAGGCAACATTTTTATACCATTCCTCAATATCAAAGTATTTGAAAATAACTAAAATAGAGTTAACCCTGGCAGGAAATTGTTTTCTTCTTCAGTATATTATTCAATCTTTAATTATCTTGTAAAGGAAGTGGCTGAAAATATGGTATCATGTCAAATGTTCACCACCGCAAGCCAGAGTATTACCACAGCACAGAAATTGACTATATCCACTACATCTAAATTGCAAGACAAAGTATTTTTTATTTGCTTCGTTGTTTTCCAGAGGGCAATTGCCAAACATGGCTGCACTTCATTTGATTAAAACGATACTCATGAAAAGTAGGGCTTGAGAGGTGAAAGTGCATGAAGCAGTCCATACTATGGCTCTCTATGGATTTCAAAGACTTGCTTTTATTTTGAGTCACATACAGAGTTATTCATACAGAGAAATTTTAAAATCTTGAGCATCTTTTCGGTTCTTCCTTCCAAAAAAATATAATTAGTTCAGGATGGAAGACACATGTAAGTCATTTCCTGGAATTATTATACTTTTCTGAAAATCTGGTGGTGGTTGGAGTTGAAATTCAGGGAGCAGAGAAGGGAATAGGGCTGTCAGACTCTTACACCACACTACTGTAGAGAAACTACATTTAACTCCTTCTTACACCAGAAAAAATCAGTCACTATCAAAGAAGAGGAAAAAAAATAAACAAAAGAAAATAATAATAAAATAAATAATTTAAAAATTAAATAAATAATAAAAAAAAGAAAAGTGAGCCAAAACCATTTGAGCTGCTACTTATTTATTTACATTACAAAAAATAATTACACTTAGTCTCAGCAGATAAGGAGTTTCTTTCTCAGCCTTCGTCTCTATATAAGGCTTGACCTTGATTCTGACCTTGTTCAGCCAAATCTCCTCTTAGACAGTGAAGGAGGAGTTTCGTGTGAAGGAGGGATCCTGTGTGAATGGTAGAAAAGGAGAATGTATGCATGAGGTCTGGGGTGCAGAAATGACTGCAGCAAGTATCTGAATTTCCCTTTCTCACTGAGGTTTTAACTCCGTTCTGCTGTGGCATCCATGACTGAGATGTGGAGGAGACTGTAATGCATCTCACAAGTGAACTCTGCTCCTACAACATTTTGTCCTGAAAGGGGAAGATGGGATTTTAGAGTGTCAAGAACATGGAGGGAAAGAGTTAAACTTTAAAGGGTACTTAATAGGATACAAGTACACCTCCCATATTTTTCCACTGTCACATTAGTCCTTTTAATTGCTATTTTAAGTCCCGCTTCGCTGAAGAATAGTAATTTTCTTTCCCAGCCTTAAGAGCTGCCTGCCTTAGTCGCTTAATTTTGAAACTCTGAATGAGTAGGTCAGAACCATGTGAGTTACCTAGAAGAGGCATCCCACAGGCAAACCATGGACTGGTTCTTAGCCTGTGTGACAATAAACATTCCTCACTACTTAACATCAGGGAAAATATTATGTGCCAACTGAAACAAAACCTACAAGTCGAATTATTTGGCATCAAAGGCCACAATCCCCAAACCAGCAATTGTTCTCAGAGCACCACAGAGAATCAGAGTTCTCCTGGCATGGAGAGGAATGATGGGGAATCCACTGTTTCTCTGCAGTGAAAAACTAGCACACCTGAATTCATATGGTGGGATAATGTATTGGCCACTCCCAGCTCTCCCTTTCCCTCTATCCTGGTGTGCACTCCTGTGTGTAGGTGGTTTAGGGGTAATCTTACATATGGTTATGAAAGCCTAATGCTCCAAAAACACATGTGACATTTAACCAGCTGTTGACCTAGGCTGAAGGTGAAGTTCTGTTTTGGTGTTATGAACAACCATTTGCCTACAGGGAGACTGTTTCCCATTAGCAGGTGTTGTTTTGTTCTATTATGCTCCTTAAGCTTGGTATTTCCTAAAAGAGTGATGACTGAAACCAGTGTGGCTGTCAGGTATTTATTCATCAGTTCAAAATGCTGAACACAGCATCAACAACCAAATTGCCTGTAGTAAGAGCTGTTTCAACCAGTTGTTTCATTTGGGTTGGTTGTTGCAAAAAAATGCCACTGTGGTAGATTATTTTAATACGACTGAGAGAATTGTACTCCTCAGGAGTTAAAAAGAGTGGCAGGAAGAGAACATAAAATATCCTCTGCATTGCAGTGACCTGGGGGCAAGTCTACACCCTTATTTCAGTGTTGTGGTGTAAGAAAAAAAAAAATAAAGCAAGCTGTTGTGCCAAAACGTTTCCAGGGATATTTTCTCCAAACACCTGCTAGGTGAAATGAACTGCTGCCTATATGCAATGTCATTTACTTTTCTAACTTGCCTTTGAACATACTAAGCACTGTGATACGGCTTACTCACACACACATAGCACAGGTGAGAGGTAATCCTTGCTTAAAGAAACACCTGACAGAAACTCACTGCCTGAGACAGGCCTTACTGGATTCTGTTTTACAAAAAAATTGGTAAGGAAATATTTTCCATTTGGCTTGTTGAATGAATTGCACTTTTTCAGTTAGTGGTTATGTTGTTATTTCTCTGACTGTTCTGGCTCTTAATGCTCTTCTGTAAAGAAAAAAAAAGAGTGGTCTTGTGTGCATTTATTGTGTTATGTAGCTGTTCCCTGCACGTTAACTCTAGACCACCTAAAAATCAAATGAGAATATGAATTCCTTGCATGCACTTCCCTAGTTAGTGCAAATCATTAGCTCCTCACAGCAAAACTACAACGTTGATGCACTAACACTTTTTTCCTTTACTTGTAATATACTTCTTACAGGCAGTGTAGCAGGAATTTGCATGTGATCATAATTTCAAATGGCTTCCCTGACATGGTGAAATGAGAGATGTGATAATTACTGAATGCTATTAACTTTAAGAGAACTCATTTCCTGAGCTGATGGAGTAGCCCCTAATAAATAAATGCACTAGAGCATAAAAGAGAAGATCAAAAGCTGTATCGCTTGCAAAATGTGTAGTTTTTAAAATGTCACAATGTTTGCTCTATGTGGGAGCAGCATCTTCAATTGCATAGCTCTAAATGAAAGTTTAGCCTATTACTAGTAGTCATTGGCTGTTTCCACTGCTAAAGAAGTTGTTACAGAGGTAAGGAATTATTAGTAATTAATTAATACTAGGATAAGGTTGTTCCCTGTAGTTTGGTGGTACTGATTGAGACCCCACCTGGAGTGCTCCATCCAGCTTGGGAGTCCTCAGCACAGACCATGTTGGAGTGAGTCCAGGAGAGCCCATGAAGGTGATCAGAGGGCCGGAGCGCCTCTCCTATGGAGACAGGCTGAGAGAGCTGGGGTTGTTCAGCCTGGAGAAGAAAAGGCTCGGGGGAGACCTTGTAGCAACTTCTAATACCTAAAGGGGCCTTCAAAAGAGTTGGAGGGGCACTTTATACAACGGAATACAGTCATAGGAGAAGGGGGACTGGCTTTAAATTGAAAAAGGGCAGGTTTACATCTGATATTAGCAAAAGATTCTTTACTGTGAGGGTAATGAGGCACTGGCACAAATTGCCCAGAGAATGCCTTTGTGTTAAAGTGCACATTAAAAAAAACACCAAACAAACAAACAAACAAAAAAAAACCCTAAAAAAACAAACAAAAAACCCACCAAAGCAACAAAACAAAACAAAAAAACCAGATAGGGCATAGATTTGAAAATAACTCAACACAAAAGAATTTCCCAAAATGGTAGTGTTGTCCAATTGTCCTGCTGTCTGATGGCTGAGCCATCCAAAGGGAAGAGGAATAAGCTAACATAGATTGTCTACTTGGACTCAGCTTTGCATGCTCTGTTGGAAGAAGTTTTCACTACATAATTTCTAGTTGGTCACAGACCAGACAGTTAAAAATGCATAAAAGGTAATTGTCTGAATTCTTTTTGGCCTCTTACTTTCAGGACTCTGAACAATTTTGAAGAGACTGAAGGTGGCTAAATCTACCCATATCCCCAGCTGGTTTAGCACCACTCTCTTCTACCCCTCAGTTCTGCTCATTTGACCATCTTTCTTGTTATCCCCTATGCTACAGGGAATCATTTACACTCAACCGTACAGCAAAACGGTTGGAAAAGGAAGAAAAAAACCCCAAAAATTTACTGAAAATTTAGAACTATGCTTTGGGCCTAAATCTGGAGCGTCTAAGAAATGCTCCAGACCATTAAGTACACGATGAACTGTCCAGAGTGCATCTGGCTGGAGAAGAAATCAACAAGCGTATGATTTAGAGGCTGAAGGGCTCGCCGAAGTTTGCCCTTGCTGGAGCCTTGAGCACATTTATGCCTTTAGGTGTCACTGTTCACCTGTACCGTGCGTCCTCCTTGCTGAAGGGAGCTGTGCCTGTGTCACACCAGCCGAGTGAAGAAAAATTCTGAGGCTGCTGTGTTGCTACAGCTCTCCAATACCACATTCAGAGGAGCAAGAGGAGTGCAACATTAACCTGAGATGAGGGATCTGATCTAACACAGAGCAGAAGCTGGGACAACCATGGTTGTCTTCATTCAGTAACCCTGCACATTCTGATTTTTAAATTTTTTCCCCCTCCCCAGTTGCTGGATGCTCCTGTGAATTGGTTGCAACACAGTGCAGATTTGATGTACAGTCACAGTCCCGCTGGATTTAGTGTCACGCAACAGTGGTATTAAATTTTTTGCAGCACATGTGTGTGTGATAACTGCTTAGAAATCCAGTGTTAAAAGTGATGGACAGCTTGGTGGTCCTGTCAGCTTGTTCATGCTCATAATTATGGCCAAGAAGGGAAATTAAACAGCCTTCATGTATTTCAGAAATCACGTGACAATGTTGGCAGATGAATTATTTTAGCAATGCATGCTGTAACTTCTTGTGTCCACTAACCCTGTCTTGTGCTTGTGACAAAATGTTAGAAAGCTAAAATTGATGAATATAACTGCTGAAACCTGACCAACATTGTCCCACTGACCCACCTGCAGTCAGCAGCATGGTATTGTGTTGCAGTGTTGTTCAAGATGTTACTTTTCTCCTTTCTGACAAAAAATATGAGAGTTCTGTACTTTGCCAAATATTAGTGTTTTCGTAATGTTTCATAATAATTCTTCAACTAACTGGCATTTCAGAAAGACATGCACTAAAACCCTCAGAGTACTCCTGCTTTGAGAACATAGGTGTACTTTCTGATCTGTTACATGGCATTCGGCTTTTGAAAACTATTTTGGACATTGTTCTGACTGCTTGGAACTCTGAAATTAGTGGTATTCAGACATTAGGTTTGATTCCTGGACTATTTCTCATAATGCTCATTGATTTTAAAACCAGAGCTTCATTCTTTAGTCCACTCAGTGACATGCTGGATCTTACAGTACTTCTAATTTTACTGGAGAGAGCTTTTTCCCATACTCTGAATTTATCTGTGTTCAAACCCTGTTAAGTCTGAATTGAGGCTGACATTAAGAAAGAGTCTCCATTCCCCACTGAACACCCATATCCACAAACCTTTCCCTGAAAGGCAAACTGCTCCCTGGAAAACAGATGTGGGGTAGGGACATTTAACAGCACCCTGTGGTGACATACCTCCAGGACTTTCACTGTTAGAGCACCCTGGATAATTATTCATATTAAAAAAAAAGAAGGAAACCAAAAAATGAACATTTATTCTAGCTGTGATTTAGCATTCTGATGATATCCTTTTCCTTCTAAGATGATGCAAATGAACTGAAAAGATAAAATATTCCAGGAGCAGGGATATCATCTAGAGAATGCTGAGGACAAATCCATCAAAGCATAGGCATAAATATATCTTCCAAGGCAAAAAATTCCAGAGGTAATCTTTCTGAACATTTGTTGATGGCAAATCAAGACTCAAAGACATTTTTATAGTATCTGCCATCAATTTGTAAATTACTATCAGCTTCATCTTGTAACAGCAGACATGTCTTTACCTAAGCTGGCATTAACAGCAGAAAGGGGTCTTTGTACAGCTTTTTACCTCATCTACACCTTAAGCCATTAGCTCTTCTGGAAAATAGAAAGGGTATTTTGTTGCATTGGCTACTTCTTTGTAATTTCTTCCTCATGGATTTGTAAGTATCAAAAATAATTTCCCTTATTTTCCCTGGTAGATGTGGAGTAGAGTAGGGAATAACTTCACACATTTTAAATTTAGCCTGGAGGAACATTAAATGCCCCCGTTGTTCGTGCCAGGCTTATGATGCAAGAAAGGCTAAAATCCTCCAGACAGCAACAATCAGCCATTCCCTATAATGGGACTTACTTAACAAAAGCCCCAGTCTATCCATTAAACAGACATATTCAGAAAGAGAGCTATTTTATCCAGCACCCTAATTCCTATTTCATATACAAGAGCTCCTGGAATGGGGCAGAACATCATATGGAAGCATCAGGCAACAAACAACACTTACCCCTTCCCAGCAGTCAATTTCAAAGTAAGACAAATACATTAGGAAACTGGAATTAATTTACCAGCTAAACTTTCTCCCTGGCTCCTTCCATTATACAAGAAATCATTTTTTCTTGGAGGCAGAGCAGTTTTGCAATTCAGGCTCTAAGGTATGCCGTTAACGGAGGGGCTGGAAGGGCGTGTTGAAAAGCGACAAAAGTCTCTGTCTGTATGTGCCTGAAAAGAGTTCCAGCCATGGAGCAGTGGATGGAGCCCACAGAATCATTGCTTTCTAAGCATCAGCACACAGAAACAACAAAAACTGAACAGCCTTCAGCAGAGGGTTCCACAGGAGAAGCAAAGCTTCACCTCTGCCATCAAACCAGGATGCAAGTGCCACGTGCAGATCACACAGTCACACTTACCGTGAGGGCACTGTGGGCTGGTCTCAGGGCACCCTAATGGGCCTCACAGCACCCTGGTAAATGTTCATCAGCTGGAGCCCAGGGTTGTTCACTGACCTTCATCCCGCTGGTTTGCCTCAAGCAGAGAGGGAGGAGGGGTTTGGCAGAGGCACTTTGATCCCCTTCCACACAGACGATTCCATCGATCTGCCGCAGCCCTCAGCGTGCAGCACGCATGGCCTCGCACCGCACGCGGGGTGTTCAGGCCATCACACGAGCTTGTGGGAAGCTGAATCACAGCTACAGCTTCAGATCTGGATTCAGTGACGTATAAATCACTGAGATATGGCCATAAAAATTGAGACTCCTGAAAAGGGCAAACCTCCCAAAAATAAAGATGACTCTTCAGTTGTTTCAAAAAGTACCCAGTAAAACAAAAAAGCTGGTCCCTATATGAAATGAGTCCCCCTGTTTTGCAGCAAGAATCACAAAGCCAAAATTCCCCAGCCACTGGAAATCAGAAATGGTGTAGCTTGGCCAATCTCTGCATATACAAACTGGGAGAGGAATGGCAAGTCAAACCAAGAGTACTACTGTGCATAGTAGGTTTGAAACAACATTCAAGTACCAACAGCTATAAGAATTTCCTCCCTCACAGTTCTTACACGGTGCTTTAATTCATCCTTTTCTGCAGCTCCCGCCTTCAAATCGTTTTGGCAGAAAGCTGTTTGTGATTTTAATTTTCATCTCTATACATGATTAATCCAAATATAAAAATGTCCATTGTGTATTATGGTTTGACTTGCTTGGAAATGGTATGGATATAGATAGCTTGTGCAAGAACTGAAAAATCAGCAATGTTTTCCAAGTGATAGCACCTCTCTCCTATTTGTTCTTTTTTTCATCTAGAGTGAAGTGTGTTCAACTTCATGAAAAATCGGTCTCCAAATAGTAACTCTGCAATTGGTATGGGGGTTTGGGCATTGGTTTTTTGGTTTGTTTTTCTTCTGGGTTTGTTATTGTTGGCTTGATTTTGGTTTACATTTTTTAACGGGGGAAGAGGTGGGAGAGGGACTAGCTTTTACTTGGCAGATTTTCTTCATTCTGTCCAGTTGTGTCAGAACGACATTTCCCCCACCCCCTCCATATTTTTAGGCAGTCGGCCAGAGGAATAGACTACAAAGCTACTCAAAGACAAAATGTCTGAGTCTCATACGTCTTAAGATACCTTTACATTTCTGTAGTGCTGTAAATGCTTCTTAAATGAAGCCCACCCAAAGCAGCACTGAATTCAGTAATCCTGGCAACGTCCATGGGTTTACAGCTTTATCTGTGTCCCCTAGAGAGGGCTGAAGGAAAAGAAACAAGAAGCCAGGAGAGCTGTAGGTGCATACTTTCCACCTTCTTCATTGATACCCTTCATGCCATTCAAATAGACTCCGGAATACACTACTTTAATTAGCAAAGCTTGTTTTAAAGTAAACAACACAAACACTCCTTATAGGACAGTCACAGTCTCCCCTGCTAGACATACAGGCTTTTTGGCAAGATCACATTCAAACAGCATGAAATTCACCCATGGGCACGGTCTCAAGAAGGCCCTTGCACCTCTTTAACTTCCATGTAGCTGCTCTGGATAGGAGCGAGTGGTTTGGGGGATAAGGACAGTTTTCCTCCAAAAAAAAAGATGGTCCAAATCCACGTCTGTAAAGATCAGCAGTTTTACCACTATAAGGTCGTGAAGGTGTAATATAGGCGTCATGCATAGAGTACATACCATATTTCAATTGAGTCCTGTCCCTGAGTGACTTTGAGCCCCTCTGAAAGTACAACGCACAACGCGCCTGCAATGGAGCCCTGGGTTGCTGTCTCTGCTGCGTTGTGGTCTTTACTGGGAACACTGCAAAGTCATTCAACTGACAGGAGTCAAGACAGCAGTGAGAAGAGTATCCTCATGAGGAAGCTCTGGCAGGATTCCTTTTGACACATGGGAGAACATGAGAGTCCCATCTTAGTTCAGTAATTGCTAAACAAACAGAAATCGGAAATCATTAATGCGACATTGACCCATAACACACTGATCACTGAGGCCCTGTTCTCCCCTGTGCCACACACAGGGAACAACAGATGCTCACAGTAAACCGGGTAAGAACAAAACAGTATGGAAATAATGTTGGTTCCTTAACAAATGTCTTACTGTAGTCCATTTATGCTGACTGACTCCGGTTGTTCTTTCCAGTTATAACTGTGCAACAAAATCAGACATGTCTCATCTTCCAGTCTTGATACTGAGCTGTTGCTGTTGTTGATTTTCTTTTGTTGGTCAAGTTTTTTCTTTTTTTTTTTTTGTTTCTTTTTGTTTACATCTACGTTTATCAACACTGATACATTACAGATCTTGTTAGTTATACTTTGAAGTCTGATCATGCAGAACTACAGGCAGGTGCAACTTAGATCTTATTACAGGATGGACATGGCAAGGTGAACAGTTGTTTTTTGCTAGTTAAGATCTGGAGCTTTGTTACTGTTGTGGCTTAATGTATACTGGCCATAAGTCCCACTTACCCAATTTACTAAATATACATGATTCTATATGTACACTGAAACTTCCAGCACCCTCCTTTATCAGCATGTGACTGACTCAGGAGAAGGTCAGAGGTCAACCATATTTAGGCAAACAGTGGCCTTACTGTAAAAGATTTTAACAGAAACAGCGTGTTGGATTATTACATATTAGTTACAGAGGAAGGAAAAAAATAAATCCATACAACTATTTACATTATAAATACCTTGCTTTCCAGAAGACAAGAATGGCCCTGTTCAGTGAAAATTAGCAAAAGAGACCTGTCTGAAATGATAAGCATGGTAAAAATACATTTTTTCCCAAACTGACTGTGTCTTCCTTCAATATGTGCTTTTCAGCTTTTCACTCTCAAGTAAAAAGGCACCATTAGCCTCAGTTGAAGTTTTTCAACATTCTTTTGTCGAATCAAACCCTCTTTAAGACTCAAACTTGCACACAGGTCAATGAGCCTGAACATGCATTAAGTTAAACATTTCACCTCTTGCACAATAGTTGATAAAAAAAACCCCAAACCAACAACAAAAATGAAAAAAAAAACCCAAACCAAACCAAACCAAACCAACCAGGCCACACTGGCAAGTTCCTAATACACTAAGCAGATTCCACTAAATTCCACTGGACAGGTCTATTTTCCAGCTCATTGGTGAAGATGACACATTCACCATTCCCCTGCATCCCCCAAGCATCTTACTAATTAANAAAAAAAAAAAAAAAAAAAAAAAACAAACAAAACAACCAGGCCACACTGGCAAGTTCCTAATACACTAAGCAGATTCCACTAAATTCCACTGGACAGGTCTATTTTCCAGCTCATTGGTGAAGATGACACATTCACCATTCCCCTGCATCCCCCAAGCATCTTACTAATTAAGATATTACATATTCATATAATATTCAAACCTACTGCACAATGATTTTCTTTTTGCGTGTGTGTGTGTGTTTGTGAAAAAGATCACCTTGAGCTTGCAATTAGTCAACTGTGTCCTTTGTAAAGTGGTGGAAGTTCAAATAAGCACAGCCATCAGATTCTTGAAGATGTGTGATTATGCTACAATTCCTCTCTTTGCCCACATCGAGAACTTGGATCAAGCATGAGTGGAACAGAGGTTCTAAAAATCCATATGTACACCCTCTCTTTCCTACACACACCCATAGAAGCAAAGAAGAAGAAAAGCCTAAACATAAACTGAACCCCTAGATCAGACTTTTAAAAGAAAACTAATTGTTCCCTGCAGGTTTTCTTTCATATTGCTCTCCCTGGAAGCACAGAGTTTGTTGCAAAATGCCTTTTTCTGTTTGTTTGTTTGTTTTTGCATGTTTGAATTCACACAAAATTTTAAACTCTCAATAAGCATGAAGGAAGAAATATAAGTAGATCTAAATGAATGGAAATAAATAGATCTAAATGAATGGAAATAAATAGATCTGAAACTAAAATAGTTTTTGATCCTTTGAAATACTGTGAAACTTGCAATATATATATAAGCTAGCATTTCTTACTCGAAATTATTTTGAATTAAAATACTCCAATTCCATTTTACAGTAATTTCAGCATATTCAAAACACTCTTTTAGTAAAAAATTTGGGAGATTTGCTGAAAGTGACTCTCGCAGGCAGTTCTAATGGTTACTATTAGCATGTTTTTAATGAGAAAATGAGTTGGTGGAAAAGAAATCACTGGTACTTAGTGACAAACTTAGAATATAATCCAAATCAGTTAAGTAGTACTACTTTGGGAAATGCCCAATAGGCACTGCAACAGGTCTAATTTCTTCAGTATTGTTATCCCAGACTTAGAAGGTAAAGCAATATATATGAACCAAATTGCTTATAAATTTGGAAGAGTGACGTAGTGACATGATCATCTGTCTCATGTAATCTTCCGAGGCCAATGTTGTGCAGGAACCGGTGATTTCCAGAGGAAAACCATCAGCACCTTAGTGCTTAGAAAACCTGATCAGGCTTTCTGTAGCTTTGTTGGTTTCTTTGGGGGTTTTTTTGGCACACTACCATATTTGCATTCCAATTTAAGTCTGTTTTATGTAACGCAAGCTTGCTATGATTCATGGATCTATTTGTGCCATGGAATTCTAGATGGGAGAGGGGAACATCAACCACAATACAATTTGCATAAATCACTGTGACCAACTCAAATATCAGAACTCTCTGAAGATATATTGTAATGGAATGTCGTCAAAACTCACAAGATACTATTCCAGCTACAAAGTCAGTATCTGAAGACTGTTTGCAAAAATTACCAAATATTTTGGACTGAAAACATACATAACCTTGCATCAACTTGTAGTAAATCAATACCTCATCCTCATTTAAACTCAGCACTGAGAAAGAAAATGGAGGAAGGGTCTTTTAAGAGCTGTTGTGATTAGTTCTCCATCTGAAAAAAAAGCAGGGATGTTTTGCAGCAACTTTCTTCTTTACCATCTCAGTGCAGCTAGTGCTCTGAGCAGTCACTGAGAGTTAACACTCCTGCCATTCTCCTCACCCTGCTGATGCCTATATACATGACTTAGGTGAGCCACTTGTGACAGAATTTCCTTGGGTATTGAGGCACTTATGACACCAAGAGGCTCTTAGGCATATTTTCAGAAATGCCAAGGTGTCCAGCTGCCAATCAGGATGATGTAAGTTATGCCGCTTCTGGCACAGGCTCTCTGATTGCCCCTTTAGTGCCTAAATACTTCGGAATATCTGTCATAGACCTTTGGCTTCCCAATTTCCTTCACTTCTGCAGTAGTGGCAATAATGCTTACAACTGCAAAGTTAACTGAATTAAGTAAAAATTGTTGCCAAAGTACTATATTTAGTAACAGGTTAAGCAGAAGTAGGTTTAAAAATCAATGGCAAAATTAAGGAAGGCATCTATCATTATCAAGCTGAACAAAACTTTGGAATAAAGGGGAGCAGACTTGAAGAGGGCAGTATCAAAACTTCCAGAATCAGAAAAAAAAAGTGATTTCCCTTAAAACAGTCTCAGAACATCATCACTGCGATACTTTGTTCAAGAGTACATGTGTTGTTATAAGGTATCAGCTGACAGCACCGAATTCCTGCTACAAAACAAAACAAAGGATGCTATTCCTGCTTGATGGTTGCTACTTCATTTTGAACTTACAAGGACCAGAACTGTAAAGAACTAATGCTTTTCTTCATTGATGGCTTTTTTTTTTTCTAGTGTCCAATGTGGACAGCTCCAAGTCTCCTCCCCCAGACAGAGCTTCTCATGAAGGAGACTAATTAGAGGACAAAAAGAGATGCAGTAATTCTTTTAGGCCCCATTTCAGCAAGGCACTTAAGCACATGCTGATGTCGATCACTGCTGAGCAAAGGACAAAAGCACACGCTAGTTAAATTTTTGTAAGCATCCTACAGTCTCCATGAGATGGTTGAATAAGCACTGGTGCTTAGCAGAGTCAGGGAATAAAGCTGATTTTGTAGCTTCTGTGTTGCGAGTCCATTCAGCGCTGACCAAAGGACCCCTTCTCTGGTGACTGCTTCTCCACCCTGCACTCATGAACCCAAACAAGACTGAATTATACCATTTGACTAAGAGTACGGTTTTTGGCTTCAAGAGATGAAACATGGGAGGTCTCCAAGTCTCCATCTACTCTAAATGGCTTCTCTGCTATTGCGTCTGCCACATGTCCATAATATCACTGGCAAGGAACTGGGATTACTTCAAGTTTCTACAGTCTACACTGGTGATATTTTTGCAGTTTCTCTTACATACAGCTTTGCCTCGATGAGACTTAAGTCAGTTTTGTTTAAATAACACACTCAAATGGTGCACACTAAGGAAGGTAAAGTAGATACTAGTTACCTGAATATTATTAATATGTATCTATGGTGAATTAAATCTGGAGGTGATATATTTAATTATTGCTAAGAAGTCACCCTTGGTGTTATTGCCTACATACCTACAGAGCTTTGCTGTTAACCTTTCAATACTATTATGATCATTGGCTTTGGAGTGAGACTTACATCACTCAATAATGACCTGATGTTTCATGGCTTAAGAGAGAATATTGCTAAATATATCTAGCAGTAGTAAATTATTGCTTTTAAAATTACTGCTCTGAGTTTTTAGAACATTAACAACCTAATTTTTTTCTCCAAAAAAAATTTGATAACAATCTACCAAAAATATACCCAGGGAAAAAGTCCCACTTGCTACAGCAATTCTGATACAGCTCAGACTTACCAAGTCTGATTTTATTTTATATCCTCTTAATTTTTATCTCCCCTCCTCCCCATGCTAGAGAGAAGGTTTTGTCTTCCCTTTGAACAAAATCTGACTTGATACTCAATTTTTTTTTTCCTACCACAGAATGGCAGGCTTGTAAGCCATCCAGTGGAACAGTCCTATTTTGGTAGAGTTTTGAATACAAAAGAATTAGTGAATTTAAAATATCCACTAACATAGTCTAAACAGTTTCTCTCTCTGACATTTGGAAAAGCATTAGAGTAGGATTTAGCTCATTTCAGTTTACATGGCACACTTTGGTAAAAGGACAGATGACTTGGATTTTAGTTAATTTCTGACTCAGATAACTATGACCTTGCAGTGGAAAATGCCAACTGCTGTTTTGGCTGGAAAAATACTCGGTTGTTCTGACATTCTGTGTGGAGTTTTATCATTCTCTAGTAAAAACACTTGCTGTTACTTACCATGGGAAATCCTCTGTTTTATTACCTGGCAAATTCGATTTTATATTCAGTCACTGTTGGGTTCTTCAGAACTTGTCCAAACTGCCCAAGACCCCTGGCTGCAACCCTTCCAGCCCAGCGCATGAGCTGATTGATAACCTTGGCTGTTACTTAGAATATAGGAAAACTATATGCACTATGTGGTTCTTTTCCATGTAACACACCTGCTAAAACTTCCTGGGGAGTCCAATGGTTTGTCATGAGGAAATGAACAGCCAAGCACCCAGAGAAGGCCTTTTCTCTGAGTAGCAGAAGTGCCTGCAAGGGAATGATGAAAAGGGAAAACAACCTCTAAGCTGCAAACACATACTGAGAGGGAGTAGGCTGCAAATATCCTTTCTCTATCTAACCTAATAAAGATCTAGACATAAAATAAAAACAAGTTGGTGCATGTCCTTTTGATCATAATCTGCTCATTCCCCAACCCTGTCATACCCTCTAATTTACAAACATACATGTAATTCAAAATAGTGAGCCTAACTATGATCTAAGATGATAACTCACTTAACATTGACAGAAAAAGTTGCTTACTGATACCTTTCTGGGCTTAGACATGCATAAAAACCCTTCAATCTTGTTCCCTGTAGCTTGCAAAGATACATGTGCTTCCTTCTAACCCAGTCTCAGCTTGGCATATCTGCTCTAAAAATCAGAACAACAAGTCTTAACATTCACAAACTAACATTTTTCTACGAAGCTCTGTGGCTTCTTCTTTCAATAAAACTGGTTATTATTTCAAAATATATATACAACTCTCAGCAGAAATTTGGTGCTACATCTTCAAGTGTCTGAGGGAGCCACAGTTCTATGTGGTTATTTACACTTCCACAAGTCCTCATACAGTATATGCAACCTCATCAATGAGCAAACAGACAGAATATGTACTGTAATATCCCATATGTAGTTAAGCAGTTTGCCTGGAATGGGCCATTTATAGTTGTGGAGTGCACACTAAGTGCCTATGGAGATGTGCAGGCACACAGCTGCATGCACTGCCAGGATGCTGTTGGCATGTGTGTGTATGTGCTGTTTGTGTACGAGGGAAAATGCACGGAGATCCCTGCCTGCCTCACCGGGCAGGCGGCAGAACAGAGAGTGAAGGCAGACACACACTCGTATGCTGGAGCGTGGCTACTGCACACCTTGTCATGCCAGTGTGAAAAAGACAGTTGCAGGTTGCTGGTTTTGCAGCCATTCATTTTACATCTTGTGGAGAGGGGGGTAAAAAAAAGGATTTCTTCAGTTCCTTTTTTTTTCTTTTCCCCCCCAGTAAGCATCACTGGAAGAAGACCAAAGCAGAGCAACTATAATTTAAATATACACTTGAGCTTAGCTGCATTACATAACTCTGTAGGAGAAGCAGGCTGAAAAGATTTGTTTGTTTGTTTGTTTGACTTAAATATTTGTATTTTATTTCTCTTTCTTTTCATCTCTTAGCTCCCATAATTTTTCCTCCTAGGTTCCATCATCCTCTGAAGAACGCTGGGTTTCGCAGGCAGGCGGCTAGTCACCTGCAACAACCGAGGGGTCCCGCAGAAGCTTCCAGGCTGCTGTCCGTGTCAGACGCCAGGGTTTGATCCGTGGACATGGATGAGATGTCATTGACAGATGAGGATGGAGGGAGGCTCTCACTGCTGTTCACTGCTGCACCTGTGCTACGAAAACGAACACCAACGTGATTAAACCCGAAACTCCAGAATGTGTCGCGCGTTAAAAAGCAAAGGGTGCTTACCTTGTGGAACACAGACCATTTTACACAGTGGCACATGTTAGCAGAAAACGGGCCATACAAACTTTAGACATTAGTTAATATTAAGTATCTTACCAGGAAATTCTCTCCCTCAACAGTCTGTTTTGAAAAGTTACAGCTCATACAGTGTTTGTCACCCCACTTCGTTCTGGGCTTCTTGGGGATCCAAAACACCCAGCAGTCAAAAGCATGCTAGGATCATACAATGTGTGATCAAAACAAAACCAGACCCAACCTATTCCTCTAAATTCTTCTCATTAAATTCCAGTTTTCTTATTGGCAGTCTAATAGAGTGGGTGGGATCGAATCACCCAGTGGCAATGCAGAGTGGCTTCTTTCTCTTAGCGAAGGATTGGGTGACTAAGCCCAGGATTTCAGCTGCAACTGTATTTTCGTACATCCAAGTTTACTGCACCTCTCTAAAGTTATGATGGTACCATATATTATGCAAAAAAAATCACTTTGACTTTATGAAATGAAGAATGAACCTTCCTGAGACTATCATTAATGCAACTGAATGTTTGTCACATCCCTGAATATTGTCAGAAATTATCTGTCCAATAAATTCAGACAACTGAATGACAAACACAGAGCCATGTAAAGAATGTATTTATCATGCACCTATGGCTGCTCAACTGTTACTGCCCATTAACCTCAGCTCAAACGAAAGATCTCAGAGTAGCAAAAACCTGTTTGATTGGTATTTCTTTTTCCACTGAACTTTCAGACGATGGGTTTTCGTGCTCTTTATACCAAAATTATCACTGTCTTCAGTTTGAGAGGAATACATTAATTTCCATTAAATACTCATGACAATAAAATGTGTAATTTTGTATGATCTTGCATAGCTGGAAATTGCAGCTAGTCAGGTGACACAGGTCTTTGTTCTGCAGATAGATGCCATTTCATTCTTCTGTCTGAAAAGTTTTAACAGCCAACTTTTACAGACTTTGATTTCCACTAAATGGCTAAAAATGAACATCGATTATCTAGTAAAACTACAAAACTCGTATATTCTTACACAGAGATTAATAGCTATCTCTAGAGCCTAGGCAAAATAGATGATGCTATGGGCAAAAGGAAAGGATTTCTGTCACTTTCCAGTTTACAATAAAGACTTTACTTTGAGAAAACAAGCCACCATACCATACCTCCAACCACTATTCTCTATTCCTCAACTTTTCCATCCCTTTGTACGCATCCACTGTGAATATGCATAAAACAGAGACAGATATGCTCACATTCAGAGCTCCAGATGGGAATTGCTTTCTGCTGTTCTAGTAGTACATTATAGCATCAGAACCAACCTTAAATTAATTTACTGTCCTGATAAATTTGGAAAATAAAATAGTTAATTTTGTAAGTGCTGCAAAAAGGACAGAGAAATCTTAAAGTCTGACTGGTGACTGCAGACAGCAATCATCCATTCTCTCTCCCAGAAAATGTGTTTTTCAAAGGGTTATTTGCATGTGCCTCATCATCCAGTACAATACTGTTACTTCATGTTTACGTGTTATTTAATCATGTGGCATTTTATGAAAATACCAATCAGTCAAGACAAGTGCATTTATGAGTAGTCAAAATAAGATAGAATTAATTTATATGAGTGAGTAAAAAACATATTACCTTTCTAAATGTTTACCATGGTGGGCAGAAGCCTGCCATTAAGTAATGGATACTGTCCTAAGAATCAAATGGAAAGAATTCCAGTAGGTTCAGCCAACTTTTGATCAAACTGTTGCTGTGCAGCTTCTTTGATGAACAAGCACTCAAGTTAGCTAGGCAAAACAACTGAAGAAATAGCTGCAGAAATTGTACAGGTGAAGATTTTACTACACTCTGCTTGATTCAGCACCACAGAATTCAATAAACCCTGCTATGCTCTTCTCAGCAAGTATCAATGCAGCCTGTAAGTTTCTGGAAAACTGCATTTTTATGGCTATTCCTAGCTTTCAGCACAATTCCACATGACACAACACAAAGGTGTGATAGTTGCTGTTGCAGCCCCAAAGCACCCAGACTCACAGAGTATCCACGAAAATAAATGACACCACACTAAACCTCAACGACAGAATGAAAGAGTTCAGCAGCACAAAGCAGCACTTGGGCAGTAACACTCAGAAGCCCAAACAAAGCTGTCCTAGTCAGTAAGGAGTGCTCCATTTGCTGTGCTCAGCACCTGCCTGGTGCTACAGCAGCTTGCTCCTGGAGGGATGTGTGCCAGGTTAGACAGTGCAGGTATGACAGAGATGCACTCAAAAGAGGAAAAGAGCCCCATTTATGAAGTTGCTGTTTGACAGGAAGCTTCTCACTGGCTGCAGGATTGAGGAAAATTGCTAAGGTTAGAGCAGGCGAGAAACAGCTCCTGGGATCTGTTCCCAGCTCTGCCATTGACTTGACAGCTTCTCTTTTAAGGCACACATCAGCTTGTGTGCTGTAAAAAAGGGATTCCTTCCTCAGAGGGCTCCTGGGAAGTGCTATTAAATAGCACCAATGGAAGTGCCTCTGAGACTTCAACAGTGAAGTGATACAGATTTGGGGGTAAAGAAACTGAAAGGAGAACTGCAGCTTTTGGTGTTTCCGAAAAAAGCCCAGTGGCTGTCTTGGGGATCTGCTCAGCTTCTCATAAATTGTGTAAATAGCAACTCTTGGTATCGAGTGTCACAGTGCTTGGCAAGTCCATCAGCTGCTTAATTTAGAGTCTGCATGTGACAGAAGAGGGCTAGTAAAGGTGTCCATTAGTTCCTGGGTGATGGCGCCAAAACTGTCCAAATCAGGCAGCAAATAAAAGCCAGGAAAGGAAGAATAAAAGATCCATTTTCACCTAGAAAAGGAATGCTAAAAATAAGCTGCACTAAGATCTGTGCTATTTACTATATTCTGTACTCAGAAAGGACAAGACAGTTGAAAATGTTATGCATGAAACTACAGCTGGGTAGTGAAGGCGAGACGAGAGTGTGAGAGGAGGTTAGATAGTATGGACAGAACTGAAGTTTAATTCTAAATAATCTACGGCCTTGTATTAAACTTTTTTGAAAATACTACTGTTTGATAATAACAGAAACACTTTTTTTTGGACAGGCAGAAGTAGCCTCTGCTAGGAACAATTTTTGACACTGTTGATTTTGTTCATTGGACATAAGCATGAGGGGCAGGTACTTGAGTTTCCAAGCTTACATGTTGTACTAACCAATTCTTCACACAGCAAGAGATTGACACCCTGATACACAGGCACTCTAAGTGGCTTTATCAATGGGCAATTATTATCCCTGGTGCTGTCAGCTTCAGTAGTCTCCCTCAAAACTCTGATCAAGTAATTATGGAAACTAATCTCCAGCTTGCTTGCTGCGATTATTGATAGAGCGCTAAATCTCAGCTTTCTGAATTCTTGCCAAGAACACCAGTTCTTGTGTGCGTAGAGTCTCTCTCATTTTCCTTATGCTCAGAACTGTTGTTTTACCTCTTTCTTCCAGCATTTCATTCAGCTGAAAATTTAAATCAGGCACACAAAGTGAAGAAAAACAGGAAATCTACTGTTTCATGAATGCCTCATCTGAGAGCAGTTTTTAAATAGTTGCTGAACTTCTTGGTGCCTAGCATAAAAAAAAACAGTCAAAGGGAAACAGCAGAAGAAATACAGGTAAAAAAGACAGTTTTGTATGTTTGAAAATGTTTTACATAAACAATAAAAACCAGAATATGAAATATATAAAGAAATCCCTGAGTAGTTAGTTCCTGAAACAAGCAACTTCAGTGTTTCTTGATCATAAATCAGCCTGCAACCACAATTCTGCAAGGCAGAAAGATTTAAGAATGAGGATTTATCAGATAATTTTTAGGGCTCCAGATTTCTTTTCAGTGGTGCCACTGTAGTTTGGTAAATTAAATCTGCAAGTTCTGTACTTTGTCTGCTACTTGGCAAGAATACAGTGGATTGTTTCCAATATATTACTTCATCCATGTCAAAATCCAGGTGCAGGTCTCGTGCTCCAAGATCACCAGCCAGCACTTTATTAACTCTCCATTGTTGCCATGTTTCCCCTTGTCCTGTCAGTTACTAGTGATGCATTCTTGTTCTAACATTACCTTAGCTCAGCAGCAAGTGAAAAATGAGAGTGCAAAAAATATACATCTCTGAAAATATGCAGAGAACACTGAGTTAAGTGATTATAGTTTGAGGAAAGGCAGTTTTACCCATAAATGATGCTGGAACACTGCTGCCCACAAAATCTGGGCACTTCAAGTCTGCCAGTGAAAGTGTACTGTCACAAATATGTATTTCTGTGTACTGGCAGTCACAGTTTGCATTACTGTGAAAAGACTGCTGATGTGAATTCTCCCCAGAAAAAATTTAAGTGTGATTTTTTTTGTGACAGGACTTTAAGAGTCAGTGGTTGAAAGCAACTTTCCCTTCTCACTGAAGTGTCATCAAACCTTGTCAGCCAGCTGTTCTAATGTGCTTGGACTTCTGAGAGGATAGACTACCAGATTAGTACCAGACACCTACATGGGGCTGGGGCAGGGGGTGGGTGTGCAGTGTTGTGTGTCCAACAGATTAGTATGTGCTAACATCACCAATTTTGCTTGTTTCAACTAGCGAAGTACTGGTTCAGTTATCCACCCACAAGCAGTATGAAAATATTAATTTAAGAGAAACCTCCACACTCACAGGAATATAATCTGCAACCACAGACAACACCAGGACAACTATCTCTCAAATAGCAAGAAGACCATTTTTTAAGTATGACCATGACACTGGAGCACAATTAATAAAGGTCAACCCATCAGAAGCACTGGATTTAATAAAAATTTCTTAATTGGCCTACATATCTGCAAGTGTATCCTAAGTGCTTCAGCAATCTCCATTCTCTCTCTGCCAGTAGAGAACACACATCAAAGTTATTCACTGGGGCTGAGTACCTGAAGGAGAAGGCTGTCCTTTTACTACGCCGTTTTTAGTCTTTTCTTCAGAATTCATTACTTCTTTGTAGATGAGTTCTGGAAGAGAGAATTGTCACAGTTACTGACAGGGGCCAGTGCCTGTGATCAGGAATGAAACAACTACCACACAGTGCTGTAGCCCTGCCCTGAGGTCCCTAAGTCTGCCCTGCCTTGTCTTCCCAAGTCTGACAGCTCTACTCACCTAAGACCTCTCTCTTCCATTCCCCTCCTCTCCTCTCTTCTCCTCTGGAGCTGAATTTAGACAAATCGGGTTCAACCAGACCACAGGGGCTGTTGAATGCTGCACTATCTAGAAGTGAAGTAGCACAGTAATACAGCACCTTTTTACTGTGGCTAAAATTCTGATGCCTTGCCCTGCAGAACAGTATTCTGTTCTCCAGATGATATCCTCAGATTTCAGTGAAGCACTGGAATCCACACCTCCTTTGTTAACATAAACCTATGTAGATAATGATAGTGCTCAGAACATTTTCTATATTTTTGCTATGTTTTTGCTGTTTTGCCACTAAAACACCCCTCCCCATGTAATTCTAAACTGCAATTACCTTTCCATTCCTCGATTGTATGTTCCCTTTCATCCAGTTGTTTATCATATATCTGAGGAGGAGGCTGCAGGAAAGAAACAAAGCTGTTTAGTCAATTGTCTGTTATATTGTAAATAATTAGGAGTAATTACTTAATTAAAGTTAATTTCTCTTCTCCCTCTTTGCAATCCATCCTGTACATGCAAAAACACATGAAACACATTTGAATATTAAGGGGATTAACACTTCTGGAAGTAAATTCTTTTTGTGGAAGAAATCAACATACTTCTCTGTTTTTCTTTCTTAAACAGGAGGTATAACTGCAGCTGAAATAAAATCCAGGCCAACAATGTCATTTGTGCTTGTACTGAGTCCAGAAACTCCACACACAAATTGCATGCAGCAGCAGACAAGAACTGTCAGAATTCCAAACAAATACCAGTCTTGATGAATTAGTAGTAATATTAACATATTTTTTTAAGTTGCTCTTTGGATTTGCTGCTATACAGACTTCCCCAAATAACTTCCAAAAGTAAGTCTCCCTGCTACAGTTTCTAATCCATATTCCAAATTCCCGAATTTTCAAGTATATGTATTTTTAAGTAACTTTAGTTTGGACAGAAAGATTTCTTTCTTTCTTTCTTTCTTTTTTTCTCTCTCTCTCTTTGTTTCTTTCTTTCTTTCTTTCAGTTGTGTTTCTATTAGTTGACGGGAATGTCACAGAACTGGCAGATCCTGGAATGTACTGAGACAAAGGCACTAGAATTTCAGGAGCCTGAATACCTGCTTTCATTGGGCAACTAAGCCATGGGTTCATTGCCTCTCCCGATGCTGGCTGCCAAATACTGCAGCCAAGCAAGGCAGAAGACTCTCCCCTCCTTCCTTCTACCAAGACGGCCCAGCATCTGAGGTAAGAGTATCTAATGAGGATGGAAACAAGATCCGTAACACTTCTCTTGCTCATATGCATTTCCTCTGACTTTCAACTTGGGGATGCGCCATTGTATCCCTTTCAAAACCTCCTATTAAACACATAGCTGCCAAGCTGTTTTCTTGAATCACTAAGAATTTAGAAATTTTCTCTCAGGACTCTAACTCCATCATTCCATTAAGCCATTTGCATGCTACAAATACAACTGAAAAAGTAATAGCTCAGTGACATGATATGGACCAGGAAAATTACAAGATAGCTGAACTGGACAAGTCCACTGAAAACAAGAGACGTTTCCTCAGTGTGACATTTGTATCAGGGCTAAAGATAAGGGATTTAGGTGAAGTCATGGGTTGCCAAGTGTCATACCTGACAAGGTGCTGGGGAAACCCATGCCATGAGTTAAAGTGAGTGCCAGGCCTCAGCATGGGTACCTGAGGTTTTGTTATATCAGCAAGGTAAGAGTCTGAGTCGCTGACCAATGCAGCTGTTCTCTTATTCAGCATAACAACCCTTCTCATTCCTTTCCAGCAAGTCCAGATGCCACCAAGATCGCTGCACCCTCCATGGGGACTCCATGTTCCTGCTGACGGTGTTGTCAGTGAGCTGTTTGCTACAAGGGTACAGGTGATCCTCACCACTGACCAGTGGGCCGTGATGAGTAAGCTCCACTCCTCCAGCTGAGCCTGCTGGGCTCCTGCTCAGCCACTCAGCCAGCTGTGGAGCATGCATTTCCTACTGGGAAAAGCAGAGAAAGCCAGCCAAGTCAAGGAAATTGGGGGGCTAGGAATTTACAGGAGCAGCAGGGGAGGTGTTTGGCTGAGCTGCAGCTCAATCACAGTGAGAGAACCCCCTCTTCTCTGCCAGGTGCAGAGGGAACAGGCAAACCAAGTTGGACAAGAATATCCTGAAAGTACCTTTCTTTCTAAAAGCCTCAGGGAGAGGCCTTCAAAAAACATAAGTAGGGGTGAAACTCCGTCTACCAAGTATAAACACTCTTTTTATACCTTCCATAGAAAAACTTGTATTTCTCCCAGACAGAAATAAGAGGATAGATTCCTTCACTACTTTACTACCCAAACACAAATTGCGGAATCAAAAGGAACACGTGATCAGATGAACATACCTGTTCTCAATTCACACAACCACAGAATCTTTGGCTTCTTTCTCTTCTACTTTATTTCATTTACATCTTAAGCTGGGGTAATTGGCTAACAAGCAACAAGAAAATCAGCAGTAATCACTGCCTAGATTAACGCATTCCGGAAACAAAGGCATTTTCCAGGGAGAGAGTCCAGAATAACCTCACTCATTACCAAGCTCCTGTTTTTCTAAGGAGCCAAACAAGGGAGAGCAACCAAACAGTCCTTCGCACACTGCAGGATGCCAGAAGCTGCACCTGCACAGCATTCTACTGCTCTGCCAGTGTTTACACTGCAGACTTTTTCTTGTGAGTTAGCAGAACCCACAGCTATGAAATATGGCTCTTAGCAGGCATGAGAGAGCCAAGGGTAACAAATATTCAGCAGGATAGTGACAGGAATGAAACCCTGCTCTTCACAGAGGCAGGATCTGTAACCTCCAAAGCCTGTGCAGAGCATAGTTGAATGGAGCTCTGCTGAGAGGCCAGGCCAGCACTTCACACTGAAAGAAGTGAAGCTTTCCCACCAAAATTCCCTGAGCCCTCATCTTTTCACTGATTCAAGGCACAGAGATGAGCTGAGAATACCAAAACTACTTCAAGAATTTTTTTCCCCACAATTCTCATTAATCCTAATGAGAACCACAAAGCTTAATACACTGTTATCAATACATTGTAATGCCCTCTAGGCTGACCACCGCTTTTCTGCTAACTTGTTTATGTTTTTTTTTAAAAAAACCAATTTCTAAAATTAGAGGGAGGAAGGGAGGTTTTTAAAGATAATACACAAGTATTGTCACAGCAATGGAGCAATCAGAGCAGCTGCCATACCCACATCCTCCTGGGCACCTGATTTCAGTCTTGGTGCAAAGCTTTGCCTAAAACTGACTTTTCTACCTAAATCAAACATCTTAAAATGACTGAGTTCATAATCATTAACTTTCCATGTGGAGGGAGCTGCAGTGTTATAGACTTCCTTATGAATCCTTCATACTGCACATGCCAACTGAGAGTTACATGGTTTACTTTGTTCAGGTGTTTAAAAAAAGACTGGACTTGGCACTCAATGCCATGGTTTAGTTGATAAGAAGGTGTTAGGTCATAGGCTGGACTTGATGATCTCCAAGGTCTTTTCCAACCTAGCTGATTCTGCGATTCTGTTGGTCTCAGAAAAAGTATAGAGCTCAACTAGCATTGAATCGAGGCAGGGTGTGGATCAATCCTATGGGTGGCAGCATCTAGCTTCAGTTTAGGGCAGCCATTTTCTCCCCAAAGCAGATTGATTTGCAAGCAGTTGCACTGGCAACAATAACAAAGAATAGAATCTATTTTTGGATGTGGAAGCAAAGTAATGAATTATATTTCTCTTGTAGATACTAAAAAAACCCTTGTTGTTTTAATGGGTCTTGGCTTTTCCGTTTTACAAATTGATTTTCAAAATATTTCTGCATTAAATGTAACATTCTTTGAACATAAAAAAAATTACCAAAAAAACCCAACAGAAAATATCCACATGGATCTCTTTCTGAAAAAACAAAAAGCAAACCAACCAAACAAACAAACAAAACCAATCCAAAAAACAAACCCAAAAGCAATACACAAAAGACATGGGGGGTTTATGTAGTCAGATAAACAGCAGGAGACTACTGGATTTGTTAAATACCGTTCTAATATCCAGGGAGAGGAAGCTTTTCACTAGAGAAAAAAGCAAAACATATGTTGAAGCTGATGTATTCTCACTTTCCCAAGGCAACACAGATTGGTTTGTATGCCACTGCAAGAAAGCAAAGGGAATGGGCTGAAGCTCACACTTGAGCAAATCCTTCCATCTCTGTCCCTGCCTCTGCAGAGCTGGTGCCAGCACAGTGGAGACCTTGGGATGAGCTGTTTTTAGAAAGCTTGGCAGAACAAGGCCTGAGTCTGCATCTGTTCCCAGAATGGCAGTGTCCGGAACAGCAGTTGTGGAGCGGCACAACAAGGCAGCGATGGAATTAGCAAGATAATGCAGATAAAAGAGGGACTGGAGGCTGCAAAAATTAATGGTGTGAGGTTAAACATTTTGTTAAATAGCTTAGATCTTCATAACAAGCGAATATAAAACTTCCTTGGTGTTTTGCTACAACTTAAATTGTGTTACTGATATAATTTATGTATTTATTTTTGCAGTGCAAGCCCAAGTACACCAGCGTGCTTGCCACCAGAGGTCTGGCATCTCCTTATCTAGAAATTGCTTGGGATTTCACCCTGTATTGCCAAGGGATTCCACAGTGGGCTAGGCACGATCTCAGCTATGGATATGGAAGAAGAGATGACTCTGGGCCCATTTGTTCCTTGGAGTTTCTGTAGAGGCTTTTGGAAAGCTCCACACATAATGTGCATCAGTGGAACTGTAGACTAGGCTGTTTCTGAACAGCTGGACTGTAAGGATGCCATGTAGCAGGAGTCAAGATTACTCAGCTACACACAGATGACTGAACAGCTTGCAGATACAACAAGCAAGCTAGAAAAAGATTAGCTTTGGTTCAAAAAAGAAAAAGAAGAAAAGAAATGCTTCTTTCTTCTCTAACCACTCCTCCTCACTGACATTAACAAAGATTTTCGTAGAAGCTGTGTTCAGCTTCCGTAATCAATCAGCTATAAATGGATAGATGCTGTTGACTAGAGGAAGTATCTGTGCCTGTGCACAAAGCAGAGCTGCACACTTCTTTCATCAGACAACAGATGCACATCATCAATCTCTAAGCAGAAAAGCAAGCCCTGTAACTGAGTGCTAAAAAATGTGGCAGCTCATTGAAAACTTTTGATACAACATCTATACATACAGAGCTGAGCAAGAGAAAAGAAGAGCAGAAAAGATGCACAACCTGACAGCCTTGCTTTTGTCACGTAGTGAACATGACACCTTCTTTGAAGTGTGTTTGCCAAGGCCACAGAGCTCTCCAAAGTGCTTCTCCATCATAATGGATGCTTAGCATGCACAGGTAAAATTAGAGGAGGGTGATTTTTGGTTTTTTTTTAAATTCTGACAAACTACGAACCTTGAAATTCATTTAAACAAATCGTATTTAACAGCTGGTCATAGACAGTGTATATAGGGCTAAGACAATAAAGCAGCAGTTTCTGTCCTGGACCTCAGACTGAGAACCACAAATCCAGTTCTTTTCATCAGCAACACTGGAAACAGCATCACATTAATAGAAGGTAACACACAGATTGGCATGCATAGAAAAATGAACAGTAATTCACAACTCAGCCCACTGTGGATGGTCCTAGATGCAGAAATACTCCAGTGAAATATAAATCCTACGAAAATAAAACCAGGAATGAAAGCTGTGTGAGTTACAGTGAATAAAAACCCACAAAATCTATCACTGCTGTAAAATTCTGTCAACACAGAGAAATGCTTAAAAGGAACATTTTTAACACCTGATCTTTCTGTTTCATAGAAATCTCTCTTCTAATGGATGAAATATATCTGATAACAAACAATAGCTGCAGGTACAGGAAAGTCCAAGCCAAATTTCGAAACCAGTTAACAGAAAACAACATGTACTAATCTAAAGCAAATGTTGCTACTAGTTTTTTTTCCCATGAAATGGAAGAAGTTTTCCCAAGTAAGAATCAATATCAGTTCACACATATGTTCAAAAGGTTCCAAAATGGAATCCAACATGACATGAACGGTTTCTTCAAATATATCAATAACAAAAGGAAGAACTTTATTATGCTAAAGAACATCTCTAGGAATCCATTTTGTTCACAATTGTCCTGGTTTGACAGGAAGGAAGTTTTTTAAGGAAGGTGTAGTCAAACCAATCATGGATTAGAAGTGAATATTGACATCTGGTGTGGCCACTAAGGAGATGTGTCACCTCTGAGAACATGAGGAGATAAAGGAAAGATTCACAGAGGTACTTCCTTTTGTGTTCCGGCCACTGAAAGGAGCACGTCTCCTCGTCTCCTCCCTCACCCAGCCCAAGGCCTGAAGGCCTGGGCCTGGGCTTGGGTGGGGGAGGGGCAGCCATGCGGCCTGAAGTCACTCGGCCTGAGGAGAGAGGTAGGCCGGAGCCCAGAGAGAGAGGGAGAGAGATGGAAGGGAATGGACTGAGCCAGCTTGCAGGATGGAAGGGTGGAGAGACGAGGAGATGGTTCTCTACCCCCCCTTGCCCCCCCTCCCAGAGAGAGAGACGGTGTCTGTCCATGCCAGCCGAGGAG
>WEIT01018235.1:28705-75085 GCA_013389985.1 Dryoscopus gambensis
CAGAGCAGAAGAAACCCTCGGCCCCAGGGGTTATAAAATGGGGGGGACTGTTTTGTCCCAAAAAGGAGCTTCTGGTACTTGGTAAAGCGTCATTGAATCCTGAGGGCAGTCTCAATCCATGGATGGTGGTGAGAGCACCAGACATGGAAGGACACTATGGTTTGCAAGAGAGACTCCTCTCTTCTTAAATGAACTGAGAATTGATTATTTGAGTATTGGTAACCGATCAGAAAATCCAAGGTTTTGTCTGATTGTGGGAAGGGTGGAAGTTGGGAGGAGGAGGAATGTTTCAGAGAGTTTTCATGTTTCCTGTGTGTCTCTTTCCTTAATGTAGTTTATTAAAGTTTTTTTTCCTATTCCTAAGTCTGAGCCTGCTCTGCTCTGTTCCTGATCACATCTCACAGCAGTAAAAATATATTTTCATGGGGCACTGGCATTGTGTTCAGTGTCTAACCATGACAACAATGTCATCATTTTGGGATAAAACACAGTCACCTCCAAATAGGCATAAACATTAGGGTGGATATGAAAAATGAAATATCAGTTTTGGGACTTATTCCCAAATCATCTCAATGAAGGGTGAGAATGTATAGCAGCTTCAAAAAAAGAGGCAGCTGTGTAATTGAAAACAGTCTCAAGCACAGCATTTTCAGACAGGAAAACAGAGAAGCTAATATGTCATCAGGGAGATATTGAGATTATCTACAATAAACAGGATAGTCTGCATGCACAGGCAAGAGATATTGGAAACCTCTTCTTTTCTAAAAATAGAACAAGAGAAATTAGAGGGAGAAAAGGTATTGTGTGTGTCATTTGTTCATATAATAGTCCCAATGCTGTTATATAGGCAAAGTAAATATCCTAACATGAAAGTAATAAACATAATATTTGTTTAAAAGTGAATCTGAGACTGTTTCTGCATAAAACCTTCAGGAAAGAGTCTTGAACTGAAGAATAAAACAGAGAAGTAAGGTCTGTAAGTTCCTATTCTGATTTTACAATAGATTTCCAGTGTAATAGTAGTAAATAATACTTTTGCCCTGTGAACTGTTGTTTCTCCACATTTAAATTAGGTGTGAAGATTGATAACAGATTTTAACAGTTCCTAAAATCTTGGGAATTCCACACAACCCAAGCCATACATTATCTGTATTTTTTAAAAAATAAGTTGTCCTTGGCTGAATACAGAAATTACCTTAACTGTAACGCTATTCAAAATAATTTCAGAACAGTGGTGTATGCTCTGGAGAACCTAACACTGTGACTTTCTTATCCGAGATACTGTGGCAAGCTGAGTGTGCTTAAAAGAACCTGGCAAACTACCTATGTTAGACATAAGAATTCCCTCTAAATCCAGAATGCACAGGTAAGCTCAAAAGCTGTGCAAGGCCTGTTTCTAGCTGTGAGTATGATGCTGTTTCAGAGCTGTTGAGGGCTTTGGCTGTGGTTTATTTCATGCAGAAGTTCTGTGGCAGAGCCACAGCATTGTCGGAGTAACCTCCTGTGGCTGGTGAATAGCAAGTCCCACATCTAATAACAGCTCATCTTCCTCTCTGTGCCAAGGAATCACACTTGGCATTTAGGACCTCCCAGAAGACTTTAATGCTGGGACACACTGTGGAGGAATAGGTATTACATTCCTATCACTTCCCATTTGTGCACAGTGCTTGCCCATTAGAATGAGACATAATAGTTTTACTGTCCCCTCACAGTCTCTGAAAGACTATAAACTTATAACAGACTTATAAAAAAGGACTACAGCTGTCTCACTAGTCTGCTTTTTACCTGGGTAGGGCTGTTTTATCTGTTTCGCTCACATTTATAATGCTGTAAATCTGGGCAGACGCAGAGGGTTATTACCTCCAGGTTAAACTTTGACACCAAATTCTCTGCTTATTCCCTGAGCTGGCTTCAGTGCTCTTCATTGTCTACTCCAGCACACACTGACATTCAATGACATGGCAACAGCTCGCTTCAAAATTCCTGTCACACTAAATGCTTTCAGTTAGCTGTCCTCTCGTGCTTCTGAGTGAAATGGACGCTGTACGACAGATGCCTGGCTGCTTTTGATGAAGCCATTTACTGGGGAGAAGGAGGAATCTAACTAGACAGCAGAAGTTACCTAATTCCCCCCCTCCCCAGTACTATACTGGCTGAAAATGTCATCTTCTTTAATACCTCTCTATCCTAATTTCTGTGTTATCCCTACTGTACAGGATTACTGATAGTGGGAGGAATGCTGTCACATATTACAATATGGGAGGAGAACTAAAAAACCCCAAAACATCCCACTACCAAACCTTTAACTACATGATGAAAGACTTTAGTCTGTGTAAAAGTGCTTATCAAGTGTTACCAAAAAAAAAGAGTGCAGTGAACATGGGCAGATGCAACACACTGCAAGCTTCTAAATCCCAGTGGGGAAACCAGGAAAAATAGTGGGAAGTTACGCACTATGCAAGTGACCAAGCACAGCTCTGTCACGAATTTTCCCATTGCTTTCTTGTCAGGTTCCCTGGCTGCACATTTGCAGGGCACTCTGTGAAAAAGCAGGGGTGCGTCACAGAGCCTCATCAGGCTGCAAATCTAACATTAACGAGCCACATAGCCATTTTTAGGCTTTGAAATGTCATTCAAATACTACTTCTTTGTTCAGCTAGACCCTATTATAACTTCTGTGGCTTTGTTCAGTATAGACAAATTCACAGAGTCAGATTGTTAAGTGAATGAGCAAAAGTATCTACCTCTCAAACAGCTAATTTGTTGGATGTTTTTAGATGCCTACTAACTCCCACCCCTGCTATAAATTTGGCAAGATCTAACAAAAAAATATGAAACAAGTCATTTCCCCATTGCCCATGGCATGCTCAATGCATGGCATTAGGAAATACTTACTGAATTTGATCCTAACTCTTCTGCAACTGTAACAGGGCAGATATCTCAGTGGAGTACTTGCTGGAGAACACTCTTCTGAGCAAGACCACCAGTCTCCCACAAATTTTTTTTTGCAAGTTTTCTCCAGAAAATAATTAGTAAACGATTCATAGCTAACCACTGAAGGTGTGTCAGCATGAACAGATGGATATTTATATTTCAATAAACTGATCATTGCAAAAAGAAAGTCTTCCAATTTAACTTTCCCTCTGAAAATGAGACTGGAAAACTAAGCCATATAAAGCTTATAAAGCCTCTGAAAAAATCCCATGTGCTGGAAATTTGACGGGGGTTTGAGCATTCCATTTACTTTTGAAGTTTACTGCACTTCCAAGAACACAGACTGAATTGGAGCATATCACTAAACAGCAGTGATTTAATTTTACAAAGTCATAGTCTCCTATGGTGGCTAAGTAAGATTTTTAAACCTGTTGTAATGCATTTCATAGAGTATTACAGAGCACCTCCCCGAATTTATATCTATACCCCTTATACCATACCATGTCACTGAAGTGCTGACAGATTGCATTTATCCCTGTTAACAGCAGCCTCACCAAAGTATACAGGGAGGTGTCTAGAGCATGACAGGATTATAAGAAAAAATCCATTTCTGTTTTTACACAGTGTACATGATACTGTACATTGAACCATAGCCCAGGAAAACATGTGAACCCTCGCTTCGTTTTACGGAAGAATTTATGTCTTGCTAAGATTTTTCTGAATCCTTGCTTCAGGNATAGTATCTGTTGCCAAATTGAATTCCATATCTAAAAAGGTGAGCTAGTGGATTCAAAATCCTTTCTAGAAGAAAGCAGAAAATGGCTTCATATGCTTGAAGTGTTTTTGTTCCTCCCATCTATTATCAGTTAATCTAATAAAGAGAGGTATCCTGTCCCTACAGATGTCATTTCACATCAATCCCCAGACCACCACAGTCTCAGCATTGTTTCTTAAAAGGATGCTCATTATTGTGCTGCTGTAAAGCAGCAGGAATCCCTGGATCACATTTGTGTTTAGCATTCTGAAGGAAGGAGTGCTGCCTCACTTACCGCCTCCACCTCTGCTGGGTCGTACCAGACATTAATGTATGGATGCTGTAAGGCTTCGTCTACTGATATCCTCTTGGCTGGATCAATGACCAGCATCTTTGATAAGAGGTCCCTGGCTTGGCTGGCTGGAACAAGGAAAGCAGAGAAACACAGTGTTAGTACAAAACAACCACTGCCTCCAGAGGGTTAACAGGGGTAGGAAAACAACAGTGGCACCACCCTTTCAGAGATTCTTTGTCTATGTACTCCTGCTCCCTTGCCTTCTCATAGCAAGGGCTCTTCAGTAATCATCTTACGTCAGATTCATTAGAAAGGTGCCAAAATCAGGGCTGATACCATAAGCCCCCTAACAAGCTTCAGTGAGATTTTATATGTGTGCAGATTCCATGCAGAGGGCTGAATAATATACCCAAGAAAAAACGTGCTTGATTTATCTGTGATTACTACCAGAGTACAAAAGTTCACATAAAGGAGTCTAAAATCATGGCATTACTAAATCAAAGCCTGAAACTTACAGGCACTCAGACTGGCTCAGAAAAACATCCACACTTCTCTGGATGTTTTAAAGTTTTTCACCTAACCTGCTATGAGGCATTAAACATTTTAATGAGGCATAGATACTAGGCTAATCTTAAGGCATCCCCTTTGGAGCAATAATTTCAAATGTGTAGACTTGGCACCATAGCGGTATGGAAGTGTTTTGGAACTGCTTGAGTCTTGTTTGTCCTGCATAATGAAGTTTAAATCAGCGGGGCACATCATCCTCAACTACACATATANGATATTTTTTTTACCTGATAATATATCCCATTGTGCCTATCAGGCCACAAACTCAGCTTTATGCTACCCAAATGGATTTTTACTATTTGGAGTTTGAAAAAAATATAATATATAATACCATCTTGAACCACATGAAAAAATGATAACAACACATGTTTCTATTATTATTATCCATGTAGTGTTCTAAGCTCTTGGATGCTCAAATTTATTTGTCGTGTAAGTGAAAAAGACAACGAAAAGGAAAAAACTGCAAATAGCAGTAAGTGCAAAAAATATTATTAGGTATCTCATCATACTTGGGTAAATATCTAATTAACATTACATTATGGTCAAATATTTAGGCAGGGCATGATGATAAAATGCTGCACAAGTAGGGGTTTTTTAACCATTTCTTGCACCATTTCTTGCTCTGTGACCGTATCTCAAAAACAGGCATTCAGGATGCTCAAATGTGTGTGCTTTCTGTATCCAGAAGAAAACAGCACTGTTTGACAGTCATTTCTATTCATTAGCTGCAAATCCAGGAAAATTCCATTATTCAATTGTGTTGGAGTAGGAGTATAAAATTCTGTGCATCGGAAAGCATCTGCTCAGACCTTTCCCTTTACTCCCAGAGCCAAGGCAGCAGCTTGGCTATGAAGCAGTCGTTAACTGGAAGAAAATTCTGGGTCGTGTAATGACATGCAAATTGCAAGCAATTGCAAACCATTGGATGCCACCACGGTGAGTGGCTCCAGGGACAGGAGTGGTGCAGAGCCAATACACAGCACAAGTCTGCAGGGGCTCCAGGGATGTGGACTAAACACACAGTAATCACTCTTTCCCATTGAAAGGTCAATGCCCTGTTCAAGTGAAAAAGGACTTCAATATATGATTAAAATCATGGCAACTTTTCTTCTACAGGGGGATATCTAGTTACACTGTAATTAAGTCAGTTTTCTACTTCACGTATCTTAAGTGACCTACAGGATTTTTTCAAAAGAAGAAATCCACCCCAGTGGATATTAAACTTCAGGTACATCATTTAGGCTGATGTTGGCAATATCCTTGTATTTTCTAGTAAAGGTAGAGCTATGAGGCAGGCATTTGGCTGAACTGGTATTTTTCACCCAAAACAAAACAGTGCAAGTGCTGAGATCTCCCAATCAAAGTTCTATTGTTCCTTTGTGTTGCAAGTTCAAGAATAAGAGTAAAGGAACACCTCAATTCCTTGTGGCACAGGATCATCACATGGAACACTATGGGAATATTCTCAATGCATCAGTGATTATGTTCCCTTGGCTGCGCAAGCACCAGGATCTCCAAAAATCTTTTCCAAAGCTTGCCTCTCAGCTGGACAAAACCCATGCAGTCACTGGCCTGCAACTAACTGCATTAAATGGAGTGCAGCTAGAGAGAAGAAAAATTGGAAAAGCCTTTCATTGCAGTGCAGCTGTTGCACATGAACCACATCCCCTTGTCAGACATACCTTTGAGTTTGTTGTGTTCCGAGTCCGCTGGGAAGAGAGAGTCTGGAAAAAGTTTGGGGAAAGTGAGGCCAGCATACTTGGGTCTGTTCTCCACGTAGTTCCGTACTGTTGGCTGCAGCTTCTTCATGAATTCTGGACAGGGTGTTCCCAGCTGCTCAATAACTTTATTCCACTGATCAATATCTGAACAGCAGTCGTTAAGGGAAACAAAATGCAAACCCCCATGTAGCCTCCTGACATTTCTGCTTGTGTTCTCTGACAATCCTCAGAGGTATTTAACTCCCTTAATAACATCTGTACAGTCACTATCTTTCCTTCTCTTCTGACTATTCTTATAGCCTGCAAAAGGAAAAACTCTCTCACACAGCTTCAGGACATTGTGCAGTTCTAAAACCATGACCACCACAGGACAACAAACAGATTCCTCTCTTTGGGTCAACACTTCTTATCATGTTTTTTTTAAACTTGAAATCCAGTGACTTGCACTCCCTTTTTTTTACATGCAGATAATTGCCACTACATCACCTTGCAATAACAACATGCACCTGCCTCTCTATTCAGACTCTGGAGAGGGGGACCCAGCTGGCTTAAAGAAGTTCTGCACAGAACAAAAGTCTTCTTCCACTCATCTGCTTTGCACTTTACTTTCTCCAATAACTTCATTGATGCTAATTTTTCCAATACCAGCCAACCAGCAACCCCCCCAAAAAGCAATATGATTTTATAAGAACGCACTGGGACTCATTTTCTATAGACAAATGACGCACAGGTGTAGACAGATGTTTCTCTTTAACTGAAAATGTGACAGCTACATTGCTAAACGGATAGTGACTAATGAGAAACGGGCTCTAATGCTTAAAAAGAAAGTGTATTACAGGCTTTTCATACTGAGCTTTTTTGTTGTTGTTGTGGTGTTGCTATTTTAGTTTTCTTGTGCTAACATTCAGGCATCTGATAGGTGTTATGTAGCTCTTTCAGCCCTGTTCAGAACAAGATCTACTGTGCCATCAAAAAAGCAAATTATCAGTAGCATCTCTACATCACATTAATTCACAGAGCTAAGAACCTGATGACCACATGGTAAAAAAAAAAGAGGATTACATGCAGCTATGGGTACATTGATACTAAGAAAAATGATGAAGGGAGTTTTGTTAAGGAGACACTAGAAAGAAGAAGCTTTTAAAAGACAAATGTTCAAAGCATTTCAGCACAGAGATATCTTTTTTAAAATTTTTTTTTAATAATTTTTAAAAAATGATTCTTTTAAGTTATTATTGTCATAAGTATCATAAGTGTGGCGGAGTTTTCCAAATATTAAGATGGATAACAAGAAAAAAAGGAAAGTCAAGCAAAAATGAGTTCTTGGTTGCAGTAGCAATTTCAAATTTTAAAAAAAAGTATTTTATTTTAGGGAAATGGAAACAGTCTTTTCACATACCTTGAAAAGTAGACAGACTTTGTTTCCATTTACCTGAACTATCTTATTTTAACCAAAAAGAGCAAATAATTCATTTAAAAGTTGTGGGTTTACTAATCAAAATGTTTAAAGGAATGAAAATAATTTAAATGTATGCTTTAAGAATTCTAAAACAGTGTTTTGAAGGGTTTTAGTTTCAACTGAAAAAAGTTGCTAGAAATAGCAGCTGTCTGGAAACATTTTTCTGAATACCTTTTATTTTTTAAACTGAAGTGAAGATTTATGTAGAAAAGACCCTCCCACACACAAACTCCGCAGGTTTTATGTAGCATCTTGTGTTGTCCATGAAAAATACCTTTTTCTGAACAGAAAATCAAACAATTGCAATGACAATAAAGTTATCTAAGACTACAGCTGCTCTAAGAGTAGCCTGAATATTCCATTAAATATTTCATTAGAAAACAAAGTGGTTTGACATTTTAAACTTGTGTTCAAATCAACACACCTCAGCAACTGCTGGCTGGACTGCTTCAGAAGCAGGTCTCTCTGAGGAACTTGGGAATACAGGGTGTGTAAATGCTTTGCAGAGAAGAACAGAGAGTACAGAAATGAAGATGCTGTTAGTTGTGCCAAAAGAAGCTAAATGGGTGAGAGAGCCAAGCTCTAAATTCATCCCTGGAAGCACTACCTGTGCATGTTGAGTGAAGTGTTCAATAAACGGCGAGGGCCAAACACAGGACTCGCTTCAAAGAATGTTACCCCTGTACAGAGCAGGTGAATCATCTCCCAGGCATTGAGGGAAGGCCAAAATTATTTCTGGGATTATGGCTTTCTGTGGGACTTGGACATATTGAGAGGGAAGATGTAGTAAGATGCCCTAGACATGAGAAATAAGGGGAAAGAGTACAAGAAGTTCCCAGAATAGGGCTTACATGGTGGGAAACACTCTCAGTGGTGATGGAGAGGGGAGAAGGAAAATCCCCAGACAACAGGCCAGGGCCCGCTGCACTCATTTCTTCTAATCTGACAGAAAGGCTCTCACTAAGAAACAACACACAGGCAAACTACCACCCATGGCGGGGACATTTTGAGATGGAGCCATCGGTGCAAAAACGAGAGCCAGAGGAAAGGGAGCTGGCAGAGACACCATGTTCTGCTCCGCGACCAGACTTGATCTGCAGGACAGCACTGGACCTTTTGCAGCCCTGGCTCTCACCAAGAGCCAGAAGGTCAGGCTTTATGGCACAGCAACCTCAGGGACTGGTTTTGAGTAACCGAATGATCTGAATGGGTAACTGTGCTTCTTCACTGTATTATTTCTGACTTACGTTATTCATATATCTCCAAAACCCTTAAATAAAATACATTTGTTTGGTCTTTAGATACATTTACATACACACACACAAACACACAAAAATTGACATGATGGAGCACTCAGGACTGTTTTTGTCCTGATAGTAGCAATAACAAAACCATGCTAAGTGAAAGCAGTTAGATAATTTTTTAGTCAGATGGACACACACATTTTCTCTCTAGTAATGGTTCTTCACTTACCTAGACCTACAAGCACTGGATTGTATTCTGAGGTCCAATACATGAAAATGTGCAAGAATGTAATAAAGGTCTTGCAGAATGCTGGTCCAGCTCCATTTCACTGTAATGTTTTATACAGTCATCATGTGTGATGCATCTGTGATGCACCTGGAGATTGTACCCATCATGGTACCAGATTAAAAGAAAAAAAGTCTTGGAAAAAATCTGAGGTCTACTTATCAAAGCAAAGATAAGCAGCTTTGTCTAGCTGGCAGTCAGCACTAGCTTCAGCAATTCTGCAGGAAGCAAATGTTACTACAGGACAGTCCTAATGTGAATCAAAATCTACAGTAGATTATATTAATCAGTTAGAGATTGTCAGTATAGATGTTATTGAAGAAATGGTTCTATAAGTTAGTGATCACATAACTCTGACAGAAGTTTCCCAGGAAAAAAGAAAAAGGAAAAAAACCCTTTAGAAAAACAGAGGACCCTGTTTTCCCCCTTGAAATTAAGCAAATGCTAGACAGACAAAGTGGGAAAGAATTCCAACCCAAAGCTCTGGGAAATGATGAAATGTCTGCTTAAGAGCTATTTGAATCCATTCAGCTGTCCATTGCCCCAAGCAGGATCAAGGAAAACGTGTCAACTATTCACAACAGCATCTGTATGATTTACAGAAGAAGGGATCTAACCTGGATTTATTAGCTTGCCTCTGGCAGTAACACTGTGCCATTTAATAACATTAAGATGGCCATACAGAGTTACAGCAAAGATTTAAGAAAATAGATCTAAAATGTGTATCTCTTGGATGAAGATTTATCACTGAGGCCTCAAGTTGCCTCAAGCTCACCAACTACCTCTACAGCCTTATACTCTCCTAAGGATTGTTCTCCTTTGCTTTCTAGAGTTCAAAAGTAGTTCAAAAGCGTGGATTAAGAACCAGTGTTTTGTTCATTCAGTTGGCCTGTAAACCTCAGTTAAATTCCTGCAAATTTCCAAACAGCTATAAGGAAATGGAACTTGGCTATAAGAGATAATTTACAGTACTTCTCTGTCTCAATCAGAAAATAAGAAAAGCATTTCTATAGTGTACATAGTAGCTTGTGATTAAAAAAAAAAATAATTTAGACAACAAATTATTGTCTTCCTTCCTAGCCTCAAAATCACAGTAATTTTCCTTTTTTCCCTCTCATGACATGTCTGTGTAAATCATACTCTTTTTTTGAATGAAGAATTAATTTTTTTTTAAGTTCAAAAGCAAGAATTTGCAGGAGGAGTTCCTGTTTGCCTTAGGTTGTTTTAGTTGTACTGTGATACAAATAACTTAATCACTTATGTTTTTTCACCTGAAAGAGGAGCCTTTTTCTAAAATCCTCCTCAAGCAGTATCTATGGGCTGTGATGTGGGAAACACGAGTAATTCTGTCAGAATGCCTGTTTATATCAGAGAGGTTGGAATTGTGCTGGACGGTGATGGTGCTGGTGGGAATCAGGCTTCTCTGCCCGGAACACTGGACTGCACTTCCTCCACCTACCAAGCAGCATCTCTGCACCAGCTTTGCTGTACAGGAGCAGGATTTGCTCTTTCTGGATAAATGTGCTGCTTCTGGAGATAATTACACTAGGACACGTCAAATCTTGCTTTTGTTAAGGCAGGCACAACAAAAACAAAAGAGACACAGGACGTTTTCTTTGTAACAGACAGGGGAAGATCATCTCTTTTCAATCTAAAAATATTGAGGGAACCACCTTCCTAATTGTCTTCTTCTTAAGTCTGCATATTCCACCAACAAAAACTAACTGCTCCACTTCAGGCAATTTTTGATGCTCTTACCTTGTCCAATTTAGAATGATTACTATGAATGGCTCTGCAGTTCTCTCCCCAACACCAAACTGTGGCAACAACTGCAAATTTGATGGGTCAATTTTTTTTTAACAGTTTTTTAATTGGACCTTTCTTTTTAAAGTAAATCTGCTAAAAAAGACACTAACCAGCTCCACTGTGGGAGACATCAGAGTCACATTCATATTTTTTCCACAGTCCCACAATTTACATATTGATGCCAAAACAGTTTACAAAAAGAAACCCACACAAAAGGAATTGAAAATGCTGCCATCTGACAAGACAGTAACTATAAAGTATTTTCTGTTCCAAGGTGAACACTCCGAGAAGAATGTGGCATTTGTAAAAATTAAACTGCAACAGAAAATACTGTGCAACGTTCAGAATAGTAATTGCTATTTATATGGTATAACAGAACATGTGGTAATAATGGAAATCACATGTAGCACAAATAAATGACTTCAGAAGATTACCATTGATCATTCAGGAGTTTGGAGATAGCAGTGTTCATTGTGCAGATGTCATTAACATTTTGGATGCACATCTGTGACTCCTTAACTAAAATTTTCAAATACTGTTTCTGTTAGCTGGTATTTCATTAAGTTGCTGAGCATCTGTGCCTACACAGCAGCAAGCAAATCATAAAATCACAGAATGGTTTGGGCTGCAACGGACCTTAAAGATCATCTTGTTCCAAGTCCCCTGCCATGGGCAGAGACAGCTTTCACTAGACCAGGTTGCTCAGAGCCCCATCCAACCTGGCCTTGAACACTTCCAGGGATGGGGCATCCACAGGTGTTACAACATCAGAACATTACAAGTGTTTATAAAAGCTGCCTAGGAGTCTGCATATGAAGTAGGATCTTAGTGATACAGCACAATCCCCAAAAAAGTGTTTCTGTTGTTACTGTCAGTGAAATTGGTACAGGCTCACAGTTTGCTTCTCTATTTCAGGTGTACCTGCAAAAACTTGGATGTGAAATCAAGAATAGACTCCTCAAGTTCAAAACACAGAAAACAAGTTCCTGGAAACTGTAGGGTTGCTCCTGTTCCTGAATCAGGAGCAAACAGAACCGTCCTGTGTTTTCATCTGTGTAATTATTCAAAAGCTCCTTTTGCCCCTCATGAATGAGTTTTTACTACAGTTAACAGTCGTTAACTTCCCAGTGTTTAAAGAAAGACAAATTTTGGCCTTGAAGTTCAGGAACATTCAACTACACACAGCATTCTATCTATTCATGTATCTATCAGTCTACGTCAGCTGAGTAAACTCCAGCAACGCTCATCTCAGTCTTATTCTACCAATCTTTTACATCAATTCTATCTCGCCATTTCCTCTGACTTTCATGAAGCGAAAGCTGTACAAATCACTCAAAGGATGGGAAGTCAGCAAAGAGAAAAGGCTAAATAAAGAGGAAAATAAAAAATCTTCTTGAGAAAATACAATAAATATGCAATAGGGCAGTTGTCAAAATGCATAAATTGAGTTGCATTATTGGATAGGAACAAGTGTTCTCACTTTCTTTATATTTACATACAGATGGCAGGTTTTCCAAGATAAAATTATAAGCTATTAGTACACTGTCAAAGTTCAAACAATTTGTGTTTAGTACAAACATTTCTAACAGATTTACACTGCTGTACTGAAAATAATTAAGTAGGAAATGGATAATCTTTCATCCATTTAATAGTGTCAGGAGTGGTTTTTCACAGCCCGGGCACTCATTTTTTTGGTGGTTTCGTCACAAACATCACTGTATCCATGGAACCACTGCTCACTGAGCATGGGTGCTCACAGAAAAACCACACCAAAAAATTACTTTTCCAACAGAGTATAATTCTCATCTCGGATTTAAAGCTGAATTAATTTATTGTGCAAATACACAAAGCTGCTTTTCCTAAGGAGTTTATGATTTCTAACTGCCAATAATACCCTGAAAATCACAAAATACTGTTTTGCTTACTGTTGTAACCCTTAAATCTGTCCTTGTTTTAACAGGTACGATCACAGTAGACTTCTGTGCAAAATTTCTGCAGTCTCTGTGTCTTTTTCCATCAGTTCAGATTTCCTGACAAAGAAAAGGTACCAAAAAATCAGTTCTTAGAAGGTTTGTTGGAACAGTTTCCAATAACCTGTTCTCTTACATTGCCAGAACAGTCCCTGCATCTTCTGCATAAGGCAGAGAAAGCCTTAGGGCAGTTACTGAGATCTTCTCTGATGCCTGCAAAAATAATTTTGCTACTAATCCTAGAAAATACAAACCCATCTCTTAAAAAAAGATTATGGCCAGTGCTATAATGACTTGTGTACAGATATAGCTAGACTTTGTATATCATTCTCACTCAATACAGCAGCATTTGTTTATGGAACCTAGATAAAGTTATTAGGCAAAATATGTATACTGAAAAGTAATTTCAAAAACTACCTGAATTTTTCTGCTCTGCATTTCACCAGCAACTCAGATCAATTTGATGTGAAGTTCGTAAGTAAATTAACTCTATGCCTGAAAAGAATCTATCAAAAGGTGAACCTATTGTTGCAGAATATGGGTGTCAAAAAACCTTCTTATGTTTTTGATGAAGTGAAATTGCCAGCAATATGGATTAAAAAAAAAAAATGAAAAAGGTCCTTCAGGGGTACTGATGGCTTACAGTATTTCTGTCTATTTTCTTCATCTCACACTGGTCATGTGCTTCAATTTCTGAGCACTGAGTCTCAACACAAGGTCTCAGGGAGTGAGTTTTAACTCTCTGAGAATCTTTAGTGATCTTGGCTGTCTTCTGAAATTTAGTTGTCCTTCCTGAGCTCAAAAAGGCCCTGTTTATCTTCTGAATTCCACAATATGGCTTTGAAGCTCTGCCCAGCATTTTTTCAGCAGCTCAGCTGAAGTGTAAGCTCATCAAATCTGTTGATGGCTGGAGAACTTCCTCTACAAACACATCTGCTGCTGCACCTGGCACTGGCTGAAGATTTCAGGAGCTCTGGTAAGACTGCTGCCTAACAACTTCAGGGAGAAATTTCACAGAATCATAGAACTGTTTTGGTTGGGAAAGACCCTCATGATCATTGAGTCCAGCTGCAAACCCAGCACTGACAAGACGCCACTAAAGTCTTCTGAAGGCAGCCTGGACTGCAGCGATCACACATTGGTGGAGTTTGCAGTCCTGAGGGATATGGGTCAGGTGAACAGTGAAGTCAGGACCCTTTTGGAAAGCAAAGTTCCAGCTGTTCATGGAGTTAGGCAATAGGACCCCTTGGGAAACTGCCCTCAGGGACAAGGGAGCAGAACAGAGCTGGCACATCTTTAAGGACACTTTCCACAGAGCACAAGAGCCGGCAATCCCCTTACACCCCAATCCCTCCAACAGGCAGGGCATGATTGCAGTTGTAGAATAAAGTAGAATATGGCTGGATAAGCTTGTGCAGACATATACTAAGAGCAGCTGACATCACACCTCTCTACTGAGTATACATTTGTCTCCCTGAGCTTGTCCAAGTACGGGATTTAAAGGCACATTCATCCTTGTCTGCCCCCAGTGCCTGCAGTGGTTAAAAAAAATGTGCAACTACCACTTTCACAGCTCACCAGAGGACTAGGGCCCCTTCTTCACTCCTCCAGATCATTTATGCAGCAATGAGAAAAGAGCCTCCCTCATCAAATCTTGAGAACACGTGGAACAGGAGTCAGACTCACAGGTACAGCCAGCTTGTTGCATTACTCCTGAGGCAACACAACGCACCATGTCACCATTTTCTCCTTGCTCGAGGCATAATTATGTGCAAGCTTCATGCTAATTGTTTTTCTGAAAGCAGAACTACTGCTGTCAACACTGAAATGAAGTTTCATATGAAATTAAAAAAAAATAAGAAGGAAAAAAAGAAAAAGCCTTAGCACACAATTAAGTGCATCCCATGCATACACCAAAAATGGTAGAGAAGAGTCAAATTTCAAGGATCAGTAAAGACCATGAGGATTTTGGACACTGCAAATCATTCTTCACAACTGGGAGTTTAAAAGACAATAGAGGCAGGTTCTGTTCTCAGCTTCACCCCAGTGATTTCAGTGAATTCAGATGGATTACAGGAGTGGAACAGAGCTGCAGCCTCGCTAAGCACTCCACTCTGCACTTACTCAGAGGCATTTTCTGCTTTTCTGCTTATGAATTTTGCTACAGAAATTTTTAAAGTTAGCTGAATTGACAATTTAGTTGTGTAAACAGTAACAGTATCAAATGACCTACACTCCTTAACCACGGGAAAATGGCAAATAGTAAATTTTGCAGTCAAATATAAGACTGCCAGTGCATTTCTCATGAATATTCAATCTTTAAGCTTCAAAACTGCTTTTCATGGTTATTTATGCATAAAAATTGACACAAATTAGTATTAAATACTCTTCAAATCACAGTGTGGATGTGAAATGAAGCACTGCCTGTTAAGAAAAAATTGCTGATAGCAGATTCTGGTACACTGCCAGGCTTAACCCATTTTATGTCAAAGAGGAAACTTTTTTAAAGAAGTGGATGTTTAATTACTCTTGCTCCTGCACTTAAATACATCCTTAAGTATGCTGCCCTCGAGCTCTGAGGGCTTATAGTCCGTGCTGATGGAGTTATCCAGCTGCCCAACTCCATCACTCGTCTGAAGAAATAATCTTTTTTACAGCAATGCTAAGCATTTTCTGTGCAGGTTTAAGGCAGAGGATGCCACGAGGTCACAAATCTCAGCAGGCTGGGTGAGAGCTTGCAGCTTCCTGACTAGTTTTCAGCTGCACAGATGGGCAGGGGAGCCAGAAGTGCTGAACCCCTGCTCGTGGCTGCTCAGCAGCAGGGAAGGGGTGTGGGGGATGGACTTTGAGAAGAGGTGGCTTTGAGGAGCAGCCTGAAAGAAAGCATCGTTCTCTGTCCACGGAATAGGCACTCATGGAACAGCAGAAGGAAAGCAGAGCGGTACAGAAAACAGAGTGCAAGTTCAGCAACATATCATAAATAAAAATGAAGAACGTGAACTCAATTACAGGCCAATCCCAAACAAATCAGCAGCTGGTGATGACAATTTCTGTGGAGTTATTGCAATAATAGATGGCACACAATGGTTTAATTATAGAGGCTTTGTGCAAGTTCTTTTTAATAAGCATGCAGCTGTGTCAAAGAAACCAGTTTTTGAAGTGCTATTTAAGACATATTCAATTCTTTTTGGAGTTATTTGGGGATATCTTTAAATGTTAGCTTATAAAATGTAGGTCTACGAACATAAAACCAATTCTGACTCCAGCACTAAGGGATGTTCACACACTCGAATGTCTCACTCCACATTCACAGGAAAGAGAAGAATGTGCAAATCTGGAGCACAAATAGGTGCTAATGATTCCCATTAACACATGGAAGGGAAAGGTTTACTTTCACATAGGCAGAGGAGATGTGCTCCAGATCATACAAAACCACACTGAAAGTGTACTGCTCATTTCAGTATGGGTATGCTAACCCAGCATTTTGGACAAAACATAAATTAGAATCTTACTAGACAAGGCTGTGAAAATATTAACGATACAATTACCTACTTTCATTTCTTTAATGCTCTTCAGATGATACTTTTCCCACATTTTGATCAAAATTTTGAACCCTTTAAAGCATAAATGAGGTCAGAAGTGCTGAAGTGAACTGCTAAGTATGTGTATACACACACACACACACACACACAAGTGTACATGCACACATACTCAGAGAAAGTTACACTAAAATTAATAATGCCTGGAAACTCCTCTGCCATCTAAGTACAGAATTTAAAATAGAAGGGAAATATGTACACAGGTCATGTCCATTTCCTCATATTCATCATCCAATGGACAGTAAGAGACTGGAGTTAGACCAAGCATGTACTGATATCAGTTACTGTTATACACAAGAAAGTGTTCCACAACCCGATAAATGCTAAAGTGCTTATCAAAGCTTTAATAAAGCATGGAACAAAACAAGAAAAACGGCTACCTCAGCCCTGAGTGCAGCATGGTCTCTAAGGAAAACATACATATTCCTTGTCTGCTTGTCCACTGATCTAGTGGGTTTATCTGTAAATCACTTCTTGTTGATGTCAAGAATATATTCTGCTTTCACATAATAGCTCCATGTACTTACATAAAAGATGACAGACCCAAGTCCACTACAATAGTTTCCCAAAAAAATTCCAGACTTCCGAGTCATTAAACTACTACCAAGTGATAATTTTAGTCTTGGGAAGAAGTTGTATCCAAACTGAAACCATTTCCTACATTTGTACTATAATACCACTTGAAGAGCAACCAAACAAAGCAAATAAGCAACTCTGTGAGTCTATAACAAATAAGCATTTCTATGATTCATGTCTGAGTTAATCAGAGATGCAGAAATGCATGTGAAACACAGAAGCTCTTACATCTCACCCTGAGAAAAGCAGTGACTTGTGCCTACCCTGCTACCACCTTTAAAAAACTCCCTCATTTATGAAACACACCCCTCCCACAAGCCACCAAATTAATAAAGAGACATTCATAACAACAAAACTGTGGTCACTGGCTGCAGAAAGCAATTCTGATGAACTGTGTAGGACGTTGTTTTCCATCTCCTCATGCTGTACTTACTGTGGTTTCCACCTAAGGCTTTTGCTGAGAGGCAGTAATGGTTTGTTGGCATTTTGGTTTGCAGGGATTTTGCAGTGGGACTTAACCCAGCTCTTTAGGTACAGAACAGAGGTATGTCAGCACTAATCTAGTGGGAAGGGGCTGGAAGGGAAAGGGTTGGAAGTACCTACTGGGGCCAGAATGGCTGCTAGGAAGGATACGATCAGTGCCAGGAAACAACACAGCACCTTTAATCATTTCTCCCATGATGCACCCTACTGACCACATGTCAACTGAAAACAAAAATGAAATGAAGGTAAACAAGAAAACAGGAACAGAACAACAAATAAATGAGAAGACTTATCCAATCATGCTATAGCACAGCGCCTGCAGACACAGACCTGCCTCTTGCTCTTGGCAGCTGCTTTTCTGCCTGAGCACACAACATGACAACAGAGCAGGTCTGAGAAAAATAGACTCCAGCAGTTTCCTTTACCCCAGTGTGGATGAAAGACAATGCCATTAAATACAGAAACCCAACTGAGACCCACGGCTGGCTACTGTGTCATAATACAACTTTGTAATTAAAATTTACCAATTAATTTTTTTCTTTTTCAAGTTTCCATTTGTATTCATTACCTAGGTTTTGATGCTTTGTCTTGTAAATGAATGCTGGTCTCTGTATTCAATAAGGATATGCAAATTGCTATTCCTTTATCATTCCAGCTACCAGAGATCCATGCATATTTTCACAAGCTGAACTGCCAGAAGCCACAAAAGGAACTTGGGTCCTTGTGAAGACATATCCACCGCTTATTCGGGGTTATGAATAGAATTTTTGAGATCATTCAACTCCAACAATGCTTGCTTTAGGGCCTGTTGGCTCACTTCCACCAAATCTCAGTGAAGTCAGCAGTCCATCACAGGGATCTTGAGAATCTCATAAGATTTCCATTTGCCATGATAGGAAATGGTGATTTCTAAATAGGCCAGTTGAGACACAGAAGCACTAAGCTGTACCTTCTGCACCGAAATTCAGAGAAAAACGGGTCTATTTACCTCCTAAGGGGAAGAGCAGTTCAGCTGGGTCAAACAAAGCTCACCACAATTTACACTGGAGCACAAGATGAAAATCAGACTCCTTATATCCAGCACAGGATTAAGGTTGCATTTCCCCCCATACTGATTCCATGTAACCACATTACCTCTGCTGTCCTTGCTCTATGATAAGTCATAGGGCATGAAAGCAAGCACAGGGATAGACTGGTGTCTCAGGGCCAGAAACTGGGAAAAAATATGAAAGCATCATGCTGCTTGGTTAAATTTACTCTTACAATTTCATATCGAGCAACAGTTTAAAGTACACTTGACTTTGAAGACAAATTTCCTATCTGTGGAAATCTTTACATGCCTGTGTCTAAGGTTCCCTTGTTGCTTTATTTAGCATATGAAAAGCTTCAACACTACACAATAAATAAATCAATAAACAAAAACCAAAGAACTAAAGAAAAGGTTACTTGTTTGGAAGCAATAAGCAGACCTAGAGATGCAAATTATTGCTGCTTTCATCGCAAGCTAAATGGCATGCAAAATGTCAGGAAAAGATAGCGCAAGTAGTTGTTTGTTCGCCTGTTATTAATTCCTTTTTATTTTCAGAGGCTGCCTCCTGACATCACTGCTCTATGCTATGCTCCAGAGGGCACACACACAAGTTGAACTAGTGACTTACTAAACTGCCAACTGTGTAAAATCAGAGATGATTATTTCCTACTCCTGCAGTTTTGGGAAGGAAGCTCTTTGAAAATTTCCAAATCAGAAGGAGCAAAGATAAACACCTAAATATAACCAATGTCCCAAGAGCCTTCTTGACTGCTGCCTCTTTTTCACCTCCTGAGGCAATTAGAAATAAATCAAAGTGGAACCAGGATTTGGCTGCATGTTTATAAGTAGTTAGCTGGAGGTTAGGAATTCCAGCACATACAGCAGCAGCTGTCAGAAGCCCCAGTGAAGGCACTGAGACTTGTGCAAAGCTCCAGAAAGGACTGCAGAGCAGAGATATATGTCTTGATCCGCTGCTTCATTTAGTCCAATATCAATCCAGACGTTGCAGTCTGACTAATTTCACTCACACAAGCATCAGAAAAAAAAACAAGCACACCACAATCTCTAAACATCTGCATTCAGCTCCAAAGCACTGAAAATTTATACCTGGTAAAATAATTTTTTATTCAAATGCGAGATATTCACAAATGCTGGCAATGCTAACACCAACACATGGAACATCCCTAAGCTCTAATCAAGGGCAGGCTAACTTCTAGTGACAGACCTCTGCATGATTCAAGGTAAAGCTTCAGTTCAGCAACTATTTGCCTTGATGTTTTAAGATCACATGAAACAGTGTTAAGGAATTCAACCAACAACTTTTCAAGACTCTCTGAAGTGAAACTGTTGAGATTTGGGTAGCTCTTGACAGGAAACCCACTCTCCACTGACAAATCCAGGTCCTGGATTACTAAGAGTAGGGGATTTTTAATTTGTTCAGAATCTCTATAAACCTGATTATTGCACACTCTGGAACACACCCTTGAACATGTACACATACTTCAGAATATGAGTATACTTGCCAAGGACACCAAATGCCACCCTGGCATAGCCAGCTTGTATAAATGCTCACCAGAAACCACACGCAAGTGTCTTCCTGAACGAAGGAAACATTTTAACCATACAGCAAATCCTTCTCTGGGCCACCTCCTGGTTCTGATTCCCCACCAAACAGGTACTTCCTGACCCAAATGAGTGTTTGCTCATCCTTCCAGATTTCAGATTCCCTCCCCCAGAGATACAGAAGGGTCAGGAACTGTAGAACTACCCAAAGACATTTCTATATGGAGAGGACCCAAGTAAACCTTTCGTTGATACCTCCCTGGTAACTCTTCATTCCCCTCCTGCAAAACTGCAGGTTCTGTGGCACTTCACAAAACACAGTGAGAGGGAGCCTGTAGGGAGAGTCTGCAACTGCCCTTGCTCAAACTCCACTGAAGTGGCTCTTCAGTCATGCACTCGGTAAGATCCGCCTGTAATTCAACAAATATTGTGACATTCAAATTAAAATTCATTAAATGCAAGCCACAGGACACTCTGGAGACCAGAGATGCAGGCACAGCTGAATGAGCTGTGCTATCTTTTCCAGTCTCATGGGCTGGTTCACACTTTCTGCCCAGAGCACTAGTGAGAATACCAAACATTCACATTTGTAATTGGTCCTGTTTTAGTTATGCAGGAATCGCCCCTCTGCAAGATGAAAAGAGATGTTCATGTCCTCAGAACTGACTGAAGAAGATAATGATAGACATATTAATGAAGCAAATCGTGATACCTGGTTTTACTTGTGTAACTGTAGGCCAAAATATTTAGCACACAACACTGCTTGGCAATGGCTAAGGTGCAAACTCCAGTAAAATGCCAAGGCAGCTGAGTATGCCTATCAAAAAAGCGAGCTTCTCTCTCCCAATTCTCCTAAAATGGACAGACCCCTTGTGGGCAGGACCTCTCTTTACCTCCATCTCTGTTTTGAGTACACCTGTAGATCTGCACTGATGTCTGCTCTGAAAAACTATTTCCAGGCCCTTACTTGAATTTTCAGAATGAAAAATACAGTAGCCTGTATTGGATGCTGTACCTTGTTTTTACAGGTTTTTCTGTTATTTCTATGCAATAAAAAAGGACATGGTTTATAAAAATTCGTGGTAATTCTCAGTAATACATGGGCAAAGCTGCTTTTTTCCCACATGCTCCAGATACCTCAGCTACAAAAACTTCAGACCTGCCAACGCCAAGGAAACTCTGTGATGTGTGGCATTCCCAATGATCATTGTAGAGATGGCTGAAACACTTGGAAAGCATTAAAAGACTCCCCAAACCACCAAACCCTTATCTCCCTCAATTCTGGCTAAGTCATGGCAAACTTCCAGTTTTGTGATGTTCCAATCTCCTTGCTGAGACCTTGCTGAGATATCAAAACCCTTCCTTTTGTGCTTGTATTTATTATATGCATGATTTTCAGCGTTTTAACAAGGGCTAGCTCAGCACAGTATCAGCTCAATCCATTAAGATTTCCTGAGAAAGTTTTTCCTTTCTAATTTGAAACACCACTTTCCACGTGATGTTATGAAAACCTCAGTATTTCTCAATAACAGTAATAAGGTTCCTAAGTGTTTGAATAATTGCCTCAGTGACTTTTCATTTTCTTCCTGCCAAACACCATGGAATACAGGTATTCTCCTGACAGATGCCCTATGGAACCAAAGGGGGATTGCCACCATTTTACAGGGGTGAGACTTCAAAACAACCTATGAATTTCTCTCTTTTTTAAAACTTTCTGTGACCCGGTGGGAAGCCTGCACTGGAGCAGGATCCTGGCTCTTAGGTTGCAGTGCCAAACAAGTGCTAAAAATGACTGTTAAAAGTTGACTGAAAAGGCCATGGGGATCCTGAGCAGCAAGCTCAAGAATGAGTGGAGGCACAAGGAATGACTCATGCCCTTCCCTTTCTCCCTTTTTCTTTTGGATATAACTGTGTAAAAAATTATCACAGTAAGAGAGACCTACAGAGAATCTTGCCAAAGTAATGTGAAACACACTGCTCCGTGTCTAACAGACCATAGCACTGAAAACCTGTTTTGCAGATCCTGTATTTCCTAGCTTCAGGTCCTCTTTTTCACTTATCTTATGTTTTGACTTTGAAGTGTCTCTTCCCAGGTCTCAAAGAGTATTCAAGTACACTTGTGTTACCTCTTCCAGCAGGAAACCCACCAGTAGTCTATCTTGCTACAATACAAACAGATTAGCAGATCATTTGAGTACACTTGTATGTTTTCATATCTCGAACAGGAAGCACAGAAGAGAATCACAGAATATGCTGAGTTGGAAGGGACCCATCAGGATCATTGAGTCCAACTCCCGGCCCTGCTCAGCACACACCAGGAGTCACACCCTGTGCCTGAGAGCTTTGTCCAAACACTCCTTGAAGTCTATCAGGTTGGCACTGTGACCACTGCCATGGGGAGGCTGTTCCAATGCCCAACCACCCTCTAGGTGAAAAACCTTTTCCTGATATCCAACCTAACCCTCCCCGACTCAGCTTCATGTGATTTTGGATGTATTCCGGTTCTTTATTTTGATCCTGTCCAAATATATGCATACTCTTGACAAAAGGCACTTCACTACTGTTTTGTCCACAAGTTCTAAGTTCTCTGCTCAATTGATCCAGTCTATCTCAGCTCAATTTAGCACAGTTGTCATCAAGAAAAAGCTGACTAATGCCACAGAAAAAACTCAAAACATCTGAGACTATCCAATTTTCACAGGTGCCAGAAAAGGCAACTAAAACTTGCCTTGGTTGAAATTCATACAAGGCAGCAGTGTGTCCTGAAAATCTTTAAGGTAAGTGATGGGACACAAGCAATGGATCATCTTCACTGTAGCACCTGGGATCCGCTCCCAGAGCCACACAGATGACAGACAGCATAGGGGCTTCATGCCAAGTACAAATTACACTCTAAACTGTCGGTGTATGCATATCTGAATTAAAAAAAAACCAGAAGAATGGCAACAGCCAAATCATCCTCACATCTACTCTGAGGTCTCTTTGAAACAGACCTCATCTCATGCAAGCAAACGTTAAGAAAAATCCTGAATCCAAACCCAAATACCTAGGGAAGATTAATCCAGGTCAACAAAACCCAAACTTAGCCATCAGTGCCATCATAGCTAACACACACTTAGGCAGCAGGCTAACATGAACCAGCTGATCCCACCTGGAAAGCCAGGCCAGTCACACTTAACAGTACCTTTTAAATAAGCCTGATGCAAATTGCTGCTTTTGATTTTTTTTTTAAGACAAAACAAGCCTTAAGAAAATCCTACCTGAAACAAGAAAAACAACAGGCTGCACTGAACAAAAGCGCAGAAGTTTTATTACACTGTAGTTTAAGAAACTACCCTCAAATACACCCTCAAAACACTAAAATTACACCCACTAATCAATGCAGATCAAATGCGAAGATAAATTCTGCTAATGTGGTGGAAAGGCAGCACCTTTTCCTAAAAGACTTTCTTGATGTAAACTTTTTTTCTAAGGCAATACAACTTTCTGTCAAATGTCAGAGATCATCTCTTAATCCCACCACTCTCAAGGACAGCTGGTGGGCAAGGGAATTTTTGAAAATCTGGCCACAGAAAACATTAACTGCATCTGTTAATGCTGACTTCCCTTCACAATCCCTTTTGGATATTCATAACTACATAGAAGAAAGCTGGAATTTTTCTCTCTTGCTATTTTAATAGTATTTTCTCTTTTGAATGTGTTAGACTTTAGGCTACTTGCAGCAGGAACTCTGTTCTCCATATTTACCACGGAAATTCAGGCCTAACCAAACTTTGGACACTTGGCTGCTACCACAATATATTTCTATGGCTAAATCACTGTTTTCCCTTTGATCTGCTGAAGGACTCACATGTGAACTTGCTATAGCACCATCCTCTACATGCTTCCTTCTTTTCAGTACTGAAAATAAATGCTCTTATCTCTCTATTTTCCCCACTAAGTCATGTGTGCCTGTAGGACATTACTGTGGCCTTGGCAGCTCAGATCTTAATAAATCTGTGTCACCTGAAAGCATTCATTTTAAGTTTTTCATTCTCTTCAAATAAAAAACCAGAAATACATTTCCAATCCTTAAATTGAAATCTTATGAGATTTTGAAGATGTTATTACCTAGAGCAGAACCAGCTTCGGGGAAAGCCCTGGGGTTTTCTAATGTATTTCCAATGGCATCCAAGAATTCGGGCAGTTTTTAGTTGCTCACATTCTTTCTGATTTAACAAAAGTGGAATAAGCATCAAAGAAACACTGAGCAAGAAACTCAGAAGTGGACAACAAAAGCTTACCGGAACTTGCCAGGAATATTTTGGTCTGCAAATCCATGTAGAAATGGATGGAAAGATGGATTTCTCCTCTAGAGGGTCTGATTTCTGACAAGGAAGTTTCCCTGACAGTATGTTGAAATGTCTGCCTTAGCTGAATAACAAGGAACGAGGGTACCTGCCAGGCAATTTCTACCCAGTTCTCTCCAGGACACTGGAGGCTGTTCTTACTTGTCTGAAAACCAGCTGTAGTCTATCCAGATTCCAGAGATTTCTCATAGCAGCTTAAGAGCGACTTTCTTATTTATGTAGATGAGAGGTTCTGAAATTAATCTTCTCCATGTTTTAATGTCCACGAAGACTTTAAAAATGAAATTTCATTTCAAGTCGGCCTCACCTGAATGCAATGGTAACTCAGTGGGATGGTTTAGGTGAGATTAACTTTTTAAATATTTTGTTTCCGTAAAACTTGGCAGCAGCTGTGAATTTTTCTTAGATGTATACTGTGCCACACACAAATGTTCCTACTCCAGACTAGAAATGAGTAAGCTTATATTGATAGCAAGTGCACACAGTAGACAGGCTTCTGAATGATTAAAAAAAGAACTTTCAGCTAGAAAACTCTGCTGGAAAGCCTTAAGTAGCCCAAGGGAAGTATGTTATGTCCTTCTGTGAAGTTTACCTGCAGCTGCACAAGTGCTTCTCCAGCTCTTCCTGCACCTGGGAGGGAAACTAGATCTGCTCATCAACAGCCATGGAGGGGTGGGAAATCATATGGACCCATACACAAATTAGTCTTTCCAACACTGACAACTCATTCATGGGGTCAAACTGGTTAACAAATGAGTACTGACTTGGAAATGAATGTACAGATTTTTTTTTTCCTTTTTTTTTTTTTAATTCTTCTTCTTTTTTTCTTTTTTTTTTTTTTAAGTTTNTCTTTTTTTTTTTTTAATTCTTCTTTTTTTTTTCTTTTTTTTTTTTTAAGTTTGTTTTTTTCTTTTAAAACTTCCAACTCAGCTGAATAAACTCATCATTAAAGCACGGTAATAATTGTGACCTGGCCCATATACATTCTATTTCAGGACATGGGATTTCCAATGATTTAAAAAATAGGACTGTCCCACAATTTACACAATGTTTGCTGCATTTGTTCAAAAATTCAGTTGTTATTTTCAACTGATATTGAAAAGTTAAAAGGTGTTTTAAAAATGTTTTGTTGCTATCCCTGAATACGAGGCTGTCACAAGAGAGTTTTCACAGCCAGACAGAAACAAAGTAATTCTCATGTTTGAATGATTTTTTAAAAAGCTACATTGTTTAAATTATATAGCATTAGTTCTTTTTCTAGACACGGGCAGAGGAACTTATCTTTTAATTTGTTGTTGTAAAAGGAGACCAACCCATTAACCACGCTACTCTGCTTTTGTCCTGAAACCATTCTTTGTATGAATTCTAGCTGCTTATCAACTAAAATCTCAGACTTCTCTCCAAAAAGATTAAATGGAAATATCCTCAGTATTTACAGCTGAACCTCAAGTGTATTATAGATAATTCAGTTTTTCTCTGAGGTTTGTTTGGTTTTTTGTTTTTTTTTTTTTTTAAGAAGGAAACCGTTTGGAGGCATTGTTTGGAGGAAGAGTTACAATGGTGTTTCTGAGGTGGTTTTACCACCGAAACACAGCATAACTATCACACTGAATTACAGATCTTGGGAATGCTGGGAGCGGCTCTGCACTTTGAGGTTACAGCTGAGGGTGGGTGTGCAGCCTGCTCCTCATGCTGCAGGGACACCTCAGCACCTTAAAGCATCTCAAAGCTACACACTAATACTAAAAAACACCGTTTTTACTTCCCTGCCATGTTTTGCATCCAAGCCAGTACAGCACTGCTGTCACCCCCTCAGCAAACAGGAGGCATCTGCTGTCCCTCCATCTCCCTGTTAGTGGAGTAGAACCACGTCCTCATTGGGCCACCAAGCAGAGCTCAGCTCTCAGAGGAAGTTGACAGAGCTGTGAAAACCGGACAGGCAGGACCCCATTCTGACAAACATGACAGGAATTACTCAAGAGTCAGCAAAAAAATAATTGCCTCCATGGGTACATGTCTGTGAAAGCTGGGCTTTCTTCACACCAACTGCCAGTGGCTGCTGATGCCAGATTTTCATGGTGCCTTTCTGCCAACTAGCTGACAATAATACGCCTTTTTGTTTCTGAAAGTGAAGATATGTTATGTTGCTTCATTTTATTCTGATGGGCAAAATACACACTACTTACATTTCCAAGCCAGCACGGGCAGGTTGCCTGGCTTAGCCTGTGATAAACAGGGGCCTAAGTAGACACCTCCTCTTTTGTTTTCATTTTCTAATATTGCTTTCACCACCTTGGAAGGGGTAAAAATAATATCACCCGAGACAAGAAGAACAAGATGGGAGGGAAATACAGTTTAACTGACAACACAGACCCCATGCAAGTAAAGGGAAGTCCATTTTTAAATCAAGAGAATCTGATTTCAGGCCAATTTGGAAACCACAGCAGATAAACGGTTGCCTTAAACTGGGTGAGTCAAATTCTTCATTTTGTTTTAAAGAAAAAAAAAATGTTGTATTGACTCAACACTGAGCCCATACAGCATTGAGATGAATCCAAAACCATGATGCATTAGCAAGCAAAAGATTATGATGTCACCACAAATGTTATGAAGTCAATATTTTCAAAACATAAAAGCAGAAAAACAGATTTACAGGAATGAGATGGGCCAAGTTAGGACTTTTTTTTTAATTCTTATTTTTCCTTTGAAGAATAGTAAATAAAGCTGTCCAATTTGCCATCGTAATGCTTGTTTTCTATGTTGCTTATTGACATGACATAAATAGTGTAGAAAATGGAACGATTACAGCTTTTAGAGTAACTTAATTGAAGGAAATAATTCTGTGCATCTGTTTTTCATTTTTAATTTTGTGCATATCAGTAGTGCGCTATTTTCATTTAGCCATACCTCTGGGATTCAACTTTTTGCTTCTATCTTTACAGTCCTGGTATAGTCATTTTATGGTAAAAGGGATGGGGTGGAGGAGAGGAACAAATAATAGGTGAAGCTGCAGCAAATGGCACAAGGATACAGTCCCTTCCTGGAAAGAGGATTTTGTGGCGAACCATTTCTCCCATAATGCATCCCACAGACCATATATCCACTAGAACAGCAGAGACAGGGAAGTGAAGAAGGAGGAAAAAAAAGCAAAGTTAACTACGACATTTCACTCCTAAAGGAGGGGAAAAAGAGCAGGTTGATCAGAACAGTACAGTTTGTTTTGTGGTTTTGTTGGGTTTCTTTTTCATGTCTGGCCAAAAGCTAAAATAAGTAACTAAATACATAAAAGCTGTGTCAGTCAGATCAACAGCAGTTAGTAACAACAGTGGAAAAAGTTTAAAATCAACATTTTGGGTAACGGTCCAGAGCTAGCAAGTAAAGATCAATAAACAACTGCACAGATCCATGGTATACCCTGAATTTATGGTTAAAAAAACAACTCTTTTTTTTTTTTCCCCAGGAAGAACAAAACAAACCAGATAATGATAATCTGGACTAAATCCTACTTGCAGAGTTGCTAGGCTTTGTCCTCCAGCACTGAGTCTCTCTGCAGCAGCTGACAAGAGGTTCCAAATGGAACTGCTCACACAAGTAAAGGCCATATGGACAAATACCACCCTTAAGGGTTATTTAAAACACTTCTTTTCTTTAAAACACCTATCTATAGGTACCTATCTAGGTGTATCTGTCTGTACCTACATACCTGGAGAGCATGACCTGAGTGGACTCTGTTTTGTGCTGTAGGAACTCAAAATAAATGCTAAAACAAAAGCTCCACAGGACAAATATCAAGAAGACTAAGAGCATTTCCTATTCCCAACCTGCCTTCAGCTTTTAGATGCAATATGCACAGTTACTTTATCAGCTTGACTTGAATAGGGTTTTTTTTGCTCTTTAAGTCTTTCAAGAAAAAAGGCTGGATAGTGACACAGTATGCACAGAGGAAAAAAAAACCCCTGTCTTCCATGTGAAGAGGGAAAAACAGCTTTGAAATGCTTTAAAAGACTATGTTGTTTCTGAGCCTGAAATCCTCATTTTCTGGTCATGTTTGACCTACACAACCAGTTTCTCCTCTTTTTCTTCCCCTTTCTTAACCTTCAAAAGCAATCCAAAACAAACCAAAGAAACAAACAAACAACTCATTTCTTGGTAAAACAAAATAAAGGTGAAATGTTCCATTTGGGAAAAGGAGGGTACAGGTATCAGGGGCATGGGACAGCAAAAGCATGCCTGAGGCAGTGGCAGAGTTTTCTTCATAGTGACAGTTTTGGGACCTTCCATAGAAGTGCAGCAAACTGGTGATAATTATGCATCTTTAGCCAACCAAGTGCAGAAAGAAAATGAAAGCAGTGAACAGTCCTTATACAGGCAGTGTACGTAGTCAGAGGGGGGAAAAGTAGGGGAGCTTCAGTAATGTGGCAGCATAGGCCAGAGCAGGGGAGCAAAGAACAACCCTTTCCATTGACTTCCTTGGGAGCTGGGTCAGAGCCTCCAAGCAGAGCGGCTCCTCTGACAGCTGAGCTTCATCTTCAGATATTTTGTTTTCTTCCTCTATTTTGGCTTTGTCCATGTAAGACAAGATCATTCATCTTAAGCCGGATTCATTGCCCAGAGAAGTCAAAGGAAGTCTCTGCGTCAACTTCAATGGGCATTTGATCAGGACCCTTGGATGTGGCAAACATTAGAACTTTCCCAGCTGTGTGTGTCATCACAAAAGCATGTCTAACTTTTTCTTGGTGCAGTTTTAATCATGTGAAAAGCCAATGCTCTCTCTATCCTTTCATGGACAATAATAACAACAATGATAAGCATCTACTTAATGTCTGGAGGGGAAAAAAACCAACAAAAGAATTAATTTGACAAAATAGAAGAAACTCTGAATATTAACTAAGGAACTATCTAAAGTGTGCTAGTTCAAATTTCTGATGTCGCTCAGCAAAAATTTCAAACAAAATACTTTAAGGAATATTATTCCTTTTTTCAGGAATTATTCTCTATACTTAGACTCTGCTTAATAATTCTCTACTTTTTAGATTCTTGTATTAAATTCATAAACATTACAAATAATTCATACAGGGACTTGCTAATTTCAGAAGAGGTTGTGTGATTATGCTTTTAGGAGTGCTGAAGTTAGGGAATCGGCTCCCAAAATCATTTTCACTGCCCTTTACGGGATGCAGTTGGCTGTTAGTAAAAGTTCTCCTGCAGATTAGGTAACCTTCTCAACAAAAATTAAGTAGGACACTTTTTAATAAATTCCTGCTCTTGACATTAGCTGTATTTGCCATCAAAAGGTCTCCTCAAACAGACAAGTGATATCTTTGACAGCAAAATCTGAGTTATAGGATATTCCCTCCCTTCCTGCCTGGTCTACCTGGCACTCAGATGCAATTCTCAGTTCTGTTACAAAATGAGAACAACTTAAAAAGTTTTCCCTTCATCTTCTGCAAAATTTGAGCTCTTCCTTACCTGCTTCTCTACAGCAAGCACCTCCACCTGCTTTTCACAATCTTTCCAAGAACCAAGATCTCTCTCAGACTATTCAGAGCAATATCCTATTTACTTCCAGGGAGATTACATTAAAATGATATGTTTTGCTTCATTTTTGTTTTAGATTCAGGTTTTTCCTCTTCTCTGAAATTCTACTATCCATTTAAAAAAACAAAACTCAAACTGCAAAATTTATGCCTAGATCTTGACAGCATGAAACCTGTCAGCAAAACCTGGGACTCTTGTCAAATTTATCATGAAGAAGGAATTAATTCCTGAAATTCAGATCTAGCTCTGGATTTAGAGAAATTCTGGAAGGGCTGGGTTTTGCTATTTCAGCTTGTATTTCTTGTTCCCTCAAGCAATTCACAGACTCAGACACAAATTTAGATCCCATCACTCGTTCAGCAATTCCAGTGGTTCCTACACAGCCACAGAAGCCAAAGATATTCTGGTCAGAAAGATCTTACGGTAGCTGTCAACTTCAACCATAACTCAGAGCAGGTTTCTGATTACTCTGCAATCCCACACTGATAAATTCACCAGCAGTGCATCCCAAATACATTCCGCAGCTGCAGCTCACAGCAGCGAGGAACTGCTCTAATTCAGGCGTCATTTCCCATCCTTTCCCACTAGGTTTCCTGTCCCTCCTTTGGGTCTCCCATACAATGGTGGAAGCAGACCTTGCCCTTGAGGTCACCTGGTGCAGTGACACTGCAGCCCTACCGTTCTCCTTGTAGCCCATTCCCAGGATGACCTCCGGTGCTCTGTAGTAGCGTGTCACCACATATGGGGTCATCATGAAGCTAGTGCCTGCAGTCCTGGCCAGTCCAAAATCCAGAATCTTCAACGTGCAGTCAGATTTTACTACAATATTACTTGGTTTTAAATCCTGCAAAAGACAGTGAAAAAAACATGTGACTGTCCTTTATAAAGGAGGCTGATACTTCAGGTCACCCTTCAAATACTCTTTCACTCTTCTGACCCAGTTACTATCAGAAATACTTGTAAATATACAGGAAAACCTTGCTATTGTTTCTTTAAAAAACTGTTTTGGAAGTTGTTCTACCTCGGCATACTGTGGGGCTTCACCTGGATAACAGGAGCCTACTGGTGTTAAATTAATTGCATTTAGCAGATCAAGAAATGAGGATTAGTATCAGAGTACTCTTTTGATTAGATTATTTTCTTTTAATGCTGTGAGCTTGATAGAGACATTCTAATGGTACACGTGGAGATAGCTTAATGCTTTATTTATAGTAATTCAATTCATCCTTTGCTGGATGACTATCTGGAAGCCAAATCTATCACCCTGTGCTAAACATATGACGTGCCGAGAAAGGAGACCTTTGTAGAACAACATCCACTTTGTAACTCATTTTATCAGCATTTCTTTTCTTTAGGGAAACATTTTGTGATTTTTTTTTTTTAAATGTGGAAATCTGAAATTAGTAAAAGCTCTTTTCAACAAAGAAGTCAACTCAGGGTATTTTCAATCCATTCAGAATTTCTTCCTGCTCACAGTCACATGACCTGATCCTCTCTGCTATCAACTGTCACACATTCACAGCCAGGTACCACATCCTTACCAGGAACAGTACTGATGTGGAATAGCAAAATGAGAGGATGCATTTAATACAGACTCAGCCGTCTTTCCATTTTTTTCAGCATATGTAAATGATGGCAAAGGCCAGTTCCATATCCCCTGACTGACTGTTTTCTGTTTATATTCGCTGTACTGGGAGATAGGGCTTTGATCCATAGCACACAAGAGAGTCAAGTGGCATTTAAAGTCTTCATGATCATTTCATATGCTGCCTAAAGTTTTAAACCAAAGGCCCCTTACCCTGTGAATAATTCCTGCAGAGTGAAGATGCTTGATTCCACAGAGCATTTGGTACAGTAGGTAAGACATTCGTTCATGGTCTAGCTCCATCTGAATGACCTGGCACAGGTTGGCATCCATTAACTCCATCACCAGGTAGCTGAATGGAAATGCAAAGCCATAGTGTTATTTTTTTGTGTCAAAGACAAATCACAGCATCATCTCAAATAAGTAACAATGCCTTTTCTTGCTTCAAAATTTGCTTTATTCCTGATGAGCTGGAGACTGGGCTCGCTAACCACAGTACCATGGTGGTGTTCGTACCTCACTGCAGAGGCACCACTCTTTTAGCATCCCAGGAAAACTGCTGGGTTATTTTCCCTTTCTTGATGCATTCCCCATGACAGAGGCTATACCCTGCACAGGCAATCAGGCAGCACAACAGAAACGTACAAAACCCAAAAGACCCACAAGCACCAAATAGCATAACTGCTCGGCCTTCAACCACTGCAAGGATGGCTACCACAGTACACGTAGGAATCTGAGAGAAACAGAGGGGTCTGAGGGGGTAAAATATGTATCCCCATGCAAAATGCCTCCAAAAATCCTGCATGACTTCACAAAATTCTCATTACAATTATTTGGGTACTGCTGGTAACCAGACTACAGAACAGGAACACATTTCCTTGCAATGTATACAGAATATGGAAGAGAGAGGAAGATAAAATGAGAACAATTATATAAAACACAGAATACTTAAAATTTAATTCACAGCAGCTCGTAGTAGGCACAGTAGTTGCACTTGTGCAACAGGGCAAGGTCCCAGCAGAGATGCTGGTTGTCTTCTACACCCACCCGTAGCTCCCCACGCAAATAACTACACAGTCAAGGGTCATATCACAACAAATACGAAACCTGGTATTTTTCACCTTAAATTGTCAGAAGAGCTCTCAATATGGGAATTCAGAATATTTTTCTACCCATTAGACCCATACAATCTTTTTTAGATGGGGTTATAACCTTTGTATTTTGCTGAGTTATTGCAATCCAGGTACACCATAATGCCCCACACATCCCTAAAGCTTTAGCTTAATTACCGCCCCTGTTACTTACACATCCTGGAACTCCTCCAGAGATTTCTGTGGTGTGAAGACATTTAATAAACTGATAATCTGGAAAGCAAAGTAAGACAAAAGAATAAAGAGAAGTGATATACATAATCAGTTGAACCCGTTCTGAAGTGTATTAAAGGATAAACTGTTTTTTCACTGCTCTATTTATATCAACACTTCTCACTTTATGGATCAGTAAAGAATCAGCAACATTCAAAATGAAATACCACAGATCTCTCAGGTTTCTTCTAGGTGCATTTCAAATCATCTGAAAGAAGGATAACCAGTGACAAAGCAAAGTGCTAAGGGTGAGACACTCCTCTCAGTTTTGGCGTTACAGGCTCAAAGACTAACCAGCTCAATCTAGCATAACTGTCTTTGTGTTAGAGCCACAATTTTCTTATTTATGAGGAATGCTAATTTGAGGGGACAAATAATCAAGGACCATCTTATGAAACAGTAGTCCTTCCTTATCTCTGACATGGCCCCAGTTCCTTTGAGGGCACGCACATGTACATGCTTGCTGACAAATTCCATCATGAGAGGTACCACTTTTCAGCAGAACGACTTTGAAACAGAGACACCCTGAGCAAAGACATCTTGTGTACTGCAATTCCTTTTTTCCTTTCTCTTGTCTGGTTTGCATTTTTGTTTGTTTGATTTTAAACAGGCTGGGCTGTTGAAAGACACTGGTAAGAATGTGTGAAACAGAACAGAGGAAACAACGTGACCTCACAGATTTGGATTTCCCGTTTTCCCCTCTGTGCAGGTAACAGAGGTAGATGATATCAGCACTGCTGCCATGAAGGCAACATCTGAATGTCTCCCTTCCCACTTCCATCATGTCTTTAGGTTTTCTAGCAGAAATGGTTCAACATTCTTTTTCTGTACTCCACATATTCTGACTGAATCTCACCTCTGCAAAGGTACCTTTACACTCCTCTCCTTCCTTTGCACTTCTCTGTACAGACAGATTAAAGCTCTGACCCAACCCATGTGGTGCTGTTAGCAGCTCTCATGCAGCATGTTTAAAATTATGTACTTCAAATTAGTGCTGCTCCTGCTGCCCTCTGCTCTTTCCAGTCCATTAAAAAACTCCTCACTCATCCCTGCATTTTCAAATCCCTGTGCATTCGTCTGGCTGAGGGTAGCTTCCATCAAGCCAACAGGGAAGACACAGGAACAGTTCTGACCAACGAAGTGGGAATGTAAGGATAAATCACTGCCCAAAAATGAGGCAGAGAACACTGTAGTGTCAAGCCCTGTCATTTGCCAATTTAGGGTCAGTCCCTTCTCTTTCCATGTGAATCTGTGATTGAGAACAAGTGTAAAATCCCACCTTACATTACATTTTACGAGCTTATCTATGCTTCGCATAAGGAGAAAGAGTCATTGCAAGATCTGAGGGAAGGGTAAACACTCCAAACTGAAAAGTTCACTCCTAATGAAAAGGAAGGGGCACGCAGATGGCAGCTGGAAATCGAGGAAACGGAGGAAAATGAAATCCCTGGGACATCCCTTGACAATGCAGTGTGACAATCCTACATAGTTCACTCCAAAAAAAAGCAAGTTTATACTGTGTCAGGCAGAAAGTTCTAACAGATAATGGTTAAAATTAACATACAGCCCTGGAATAACACTCTTGCTGCAGCATAGAAATATTTTCATTCATTATGGATACTAAATAATACACAGTAGATGGTGCAAGAAGCAGGAAAGTCTAGAACAATCCCCATTTTACACAGCCTTTAAATAAGCACGTGGAATACCCTCGGTCTCTCCTGTGGGTACGTAGTACTAGACAGACCGTAGCCCTTGAGCATACATTTACTTCTAATCTCTTCCATTTAAAAAAGGAACCCAACAAAACAATTTCCTTTCTAACAAAGCACTGCACATAGCATTTGTCCTGCTGAAAACGTACATTTTTATGATTCACACACTTCATGAGGACCAGCTCCCTGTAAGCTCGCTTGGCATGAGTTTGGTTCTGAAATGGTCTGCTGAGCTTCTTAATGGCCACGTTTCTGTCAAGGACGGCATCATATGCAGCACTGCAGTGAAGACAAACACAGGGGTTATGCATCTTTCAGGGCATCCAGCATTTCTCATGGCAAATTCCTGAACCTCAGGTCTACTGTTTCCTTTTTTTCCACTGAGAAAAATACTAGGTCAAAAGAAGGAGAGAGTTTCTAGTAAAAAAAAAAGTAAGACATCAAAAGGAAACATGTAGCACCACACTGGCAAAAGACAGCATGCATCACTACTTTTGAACTACAACTCCATTGGAAATTAACACTTATTTTCAAGGGGTGGTGGAAAAAAATTAAGTACCTTCAGACATAAATACAATAAAAACTGGATGAGACAAAATTTATTTCATAAAGCAACTCTCTGTGCATGGCTGCAGCAGAAAAGGCTTTTGCTTTGCCTGTCACAAGTAAGAACACTCAATGAACAAGTGCCCACTTATCAAAAATGAATTTTGTGATTTCCTTATGATATTTCTAATGGAATCAAGCTATTTAGTCATTCTTTGAGACCATGTCATCCAATTCCAATAACATACCTAGAAACAGAACCAATTTCACAAGGTTTTTTTACCAATTCCTGATAAAGAAAAAACTTGTTACATATGCACAGTTACAGATTTGAAAACGAAAAAATACATTATTGCTTGCAAAGTGAACTTTTAAAGCTAGGGTCCTAAAATGCTTCTTAAACTTTTAAATGTGATTCACAACCTTCAGCTATTTTTATAAATGTTACCTCCTATGTATTTGAAACACTATTTTGGTGGTTTGAATCTGACTACGTAAATTCTGACTTCTAAATTCCACAAAGCACACTAAGTCCTAGAAACATTCCCAAATGGACAGCATCCTCAGATCCTCTTCCTGATTTTTCCTTTTATCAAGCATGAGGAAAGGCATGACACAAGTTTTCTGCTAGTCCATGAAAAGCAACAGTGTATTTCCCAGGAGATAAAGCAACCAAATCACCCATTGTTCTAAAAATTGCTTTCTTAAGCATGAAGTACCTGGAAATTTTTTTCTCATTAATTCTTCCTTACTGCAGACATTCAGTGACGGAGGCTAACTAACCAAGTACAGAGCAGAAAGCATGCAAGCATCAGAAGCTTAGTCACAAAGCCAACAAAAATGTACAGCTGTTCAAAATATGGAAGAAAATGTTGGCAATGTTTGTCTGGGAAACCACACAAGAAGAGAAGAATTAGAAATATTTGATTTACACTAGGTCTGCATAAATAATACACCAAATACATCCCAGAAATTAGAAAAATTGTTTACTAAAGGTGATGAGGAATTTTGCAAAGATTACTTTTAGGACTCATTTAGGAAGACTCTTGAGAGTGGGTCTAGGGAAGTGATCCTTCCATGGCCACATCTGGAATTCTGGGTTGCACTCCAGGCTCCCCCGTATGAGAAAGATAAAGACTGGAACAATTCCACTGATGAGCCATGAAGATTACTGGGGACTGGAGCATCTGTGATGCTGAGTGAGATGGAGTTGTGTAGCCTGGAGAAGGCTTAGGGTGGATGGTATCAATGTTCTTAAGTATCTGCTGGGAAGAGTAAAGAAGATAGAGCCACTCTTCCAGTGGTCCTGAGAAATCTGTTCTAGTTGATTCTAGTTGAACAGGTGGGTTGGACCAGGTGTTCTCCAACATCATCCATTCTGTCACTTGGTAACAATTCTTTTTTCTCCTATTCATGAATAAGGCATGTAAATTTCATTATACTATCCTGCTAGTCACACGCATAAACAAAGATACTGCACTCACCAGTTAAACCATACAAGCAGCAGCTTAGGTGGCAAGGCTATCAAAGATCCATCCTGACTTGATTTCCCTCTAGCCACAGAATTTCACTCAACTAAGCCTTGTGTTAGGAGGAACATGATGTGTGATTTACAGCCTAACAGCATGTAGCAGAAAGCAAACCTCCTCTAGCAACTGGAAGAACCATGTCTCTCATTTTGATTTTGTTCAGCCACAACTAAAGGCCACAATTAAATTAAGAAAGGGCATACATAAAGGTCACAATTAAATTAAGAAAGCATTGAACAAATAAAATGCAAAGCCCAAGGATTTAACAAACTAGGATCTTCCAACAGTTAAATATTTTGTCCCTACTGTTCATGGACATACACTGCAAATATACTTCAACAGACAAATCTCTCAGCTAATCCATATTACTTGATCACCCAACTTCTTTTAGGATGAAAAGCCTACGTAAGACTCACCCAAGCTATGTAAGAGTACTGTGAATCATTTTAATAATATTTTCTTATATTTTAATCTCATTAGATACATCATAAAATTACTGACTAGGAGCTACAAAATACCAAAAATTTGTCAGGGCAAAGATTTTCCTCAGTTTCTGATCTCTGTTTGCTTTTCTGAATTTTCACTCTCTATCAAAGCAACAGACAAAAGCATCAGTCTAAAATCACAAAACCAAAGGCTTCTTAAACACTTGGCTTTTATGATCAATTCCCAGTCCTGTGCATACCATGGAGGAAGGAAAGTAATCTGTCATAGAGGGATATTCACTTTGAGACACAAGGATCTTGACTGCAACTTTATCATGGTCTTCTATCATATGGAAGGTGTCCAACTACTAGAAGAAGTCAATATGTAAACTCGTTGAACTGAGTAAATTCATAGCCCTGGTGGTTCTTTTTCTGTGTTCACTAGAGAGAAGCTTTAGTTTACAGCCAACTCTGCACTTTACTACAATGAAATTACAGATGCCAGATGTAGGTCCTCTGTCTGCTGCTTGCTACACAAAATCCTTACCTTGGAACACCAAGGTTAGTATTGATGATAAGCCTTCTTAAGACAAAATTTAATCACTGGCAGAGGAGTGGTTGTATAAACATGTGGCTCTAGGGATCAGGAATAACAGAGAGAGAGAGTAATGAGTGTCTGCAAACTGTGATGCAAAGGCTGAGTGTGAAAGTCACTCTAGCTCTCAAAAAAGAGTCTGGACTTGCATCTAAAAGAGTTTCTCTGTAAACTCTATTGTAACACCTCTTGCTCAACCGTGAATTTATTTTTAATTTATACAACTTCCTGATTTTATAGCAAAGACTCTAAATTACCTGCGGTCTTGTAATAAAATGATAGCTTTACTGCAACATGAGCTCAGAAAAATCCTCAAAGTTTACTACCACGTCTCTGGCAGTTGTACAGGCAGAAAAGGCAGTAAATAAACTCTTTCCCTATAAATTCTCTTTACAGTTAGTTTGACATGGTAAATGTTAGTGTTAAAAATGTCTTTTTTAAACTGTAATTAATTTGAAACAAACCTATTTAGCAGAGATAAAAAAATGTAGCAAATATAAATTCATGACTACCAAGAGATATATGTAATTACAGCTATTTAACAAGGCTCTTTGCTGACTTTGGCAGGAAAAAAATGAAACTCCTTCTAGTCAGATTTACACAAACCCGGGTCATCATTTACCACAAATATTCTGTGCGAGCTCAGACTGTAATGATCAATGAGCAATGCTCTGTTGTCATGCACTTGAAGGACCAGGCATTCATTTTTATACCTATTTCAAAAAGCAAAGGAAAGCATTCTAGTTTCATGTCCAAGTTGCTATTTCAATAGACACTTTCCAAGAAAATACTTAAAATTATTCCTCCTATCTTTTCATCAACAGTGAAACTTAACATTTATCAATTCCGTTACAGTCTACCCCAGAACAGACTGTCAAACCCACAGAAAATGTGTATTTTTTTAAGTTGACTCTTAGAGATGCATTCATAGCATGATAAAGGACAATTTTTGGTAATCTTTAGTGTCAAGGGTCTTTGAATGGGGCACACACATCCTCTCTAAGGTGCTTACCCTATCTCAAGAGTAATTAATGAAAGCACTATTATTATCTCTCAGATGACAGATCGGAAGCCCACAAGAGGAAGGGAAGCTGGCAGCCTCCAGTCTTCCAGGGCAGGCTGTGAAATGGAGACTCTGGGCAATCTCAGCAAACAGCTTGCTATATTGAGGAAGTCTCTTCACTGAATGTTGTAGAAATCCAAGGGCCGCCGAACACTCCCCTTCCCTATTACTACATATGCATATGGGGACAAATACAGCCGTAACATTTTTCTGAAGGGCTACTTAATATTACACTTTCTAAAGCTTTCTAAAGAGACAAACTTTGATCATCTTTGCCTTCCTCCAAAAAGACTCCAGTCACAATTCTGTTTATTACAAATCATTGCTATTTAGATCTGCAATACTTGATTCTTCTAGCTAACCTGGTTTTGTTACTGACATTTGCATTTTGCCTTATTTGCTTCATCCCAGCACAGCAAGGGGAAAGAAAGCTGAAACTGATCTTGTTAAACAAAGACATTGATCTGTGTAGTTGAAACACCATGGTTATTTAGTGGCGAGGTCTCCATCACTGGAAGGAACTGGTAACCCTGAAAATCACATTTAACAAGAATGCTAATGATGGCCCGTCCTCAACCACCAATCACAACCAATATATAGAGCAGAACACCTTCTATAGAAATGCTCAGATACACATCTAAATGGATACACACAGATAGATAAAAAGAAAAGCATAGACGGATGCATATATAAATACTTTTCACAGTAATTTTTCTGTCTTCAAAGCCCTTCGTTTCAGATAACTATAACTATTGCAGTTTCTCAAGAAGTCATTTTTAGAAACAACAAAAGCCAAATCATTTTCCTGCATCAAGCAAAATTTCTGTAAAAGCTGTTTATGAAACTTCAACCATAAAATATTTCAAGTGCTTTATCTTCTCTCTACTTATGGTCCCCTTTCAGCCAAGTACTCTAACAAAAAAGAGTGAAAATGTTATTTTGCTTTAAGCAAACCTTTCTAAGTATACTTTGGTAGGGATTTTCTGGTGGGTTTGGTTTCTTTGCTCCTTACATTGCCCTCATGTATCAGTCCAAATTTTAGAATGAAATTAGACTTTCTCATTCTAAGCTTTTTTTTTCTCCTCTTGACATATAACATCTGAGTTTATAAAGGCAGACATTCATACAAACAGTGCATATTCCTCTCTTCAACAATTACATTAAAAACACAAAAGAATTTATTTTTAGAGTGAAAACTTCTCTCCAGAAAGTGTATTTAAATATAGTGAATGTTTGCCATGAAACTAGTGTAAAAGAAAAGAATTCCATACCTGCACCCAAGTGCAGAAAGTTTGCCCCAAGCAGTACAAGTTAAAGGCCACTGTAACAAAAAGTCTCTGAATGTCCTTATTAGGTTTGGAATCACCCCTTTGTGCTGAAATCCAAAGAAAATCCAATATGACCATACTGAAGAGTTGCAGACCTATTGTCAAGAAACAGCTAGATTATAAAATACAATCAAGCTGTCTCCCCAGCTGCAACACAAGTTATCATTTTTTTTTTCTATCACCAGATTCTAGTTTCACAGAATAAATAAATCAGTTGCCAAGATTTTCCATGAGCTTCCTCATCACTGCAGAGATTACTGATAGGGCTCAAAATGTTCCTTCCTGCACTGCACAGGAGCATGACCTATTATCCTGTGTTGGAATGAAGTAACATGAGAGAGCACTGAAGTGCCTGAATTGTTTGGGATTATCATCCGAGTCGTTGAATGAAAATTCAGCATTGCTGTCAACATTAACAGTGAATTTTGTAGTGCTTAAACTTCAAAGACGTGGCACTAACACTGGAGAATTTGAAGACAAAAGTTCAAAACGTGTGGCTCTATTTTTACATTTCAGAGTTTTATCAGGAAAGACAGCTGGTCTCACCAGAGCAGAGGGGCAGAATCCCCTCCCACGCTGATTTGGATGCAGCCCAGGACGTGTTTGGCTCTCTGGGCTGCGAGTGCACATGGCCGGGTCATGTCCAGCTGCTCACCCACCAGCACCTCCAGGCCCTTCTGGGCAGGGCTGCTCTGATCTCTTCATCCCCGAGCCTGTGCTGATCTCAGAGGGTTGCCCAAACGCAGGTGCAGCATCTTGCACTTGGTCCTGTTAAACCTCATAAACCTGCAAATTTGCTGAGGGTGCACTTCATCCCTTTGTCTGTCATTAATGAAGATATTAAATCACCCTGGTCCCAGTACGGACCCCTGAGGGGCACCACTTGTCACTAGTGCCCATCAGGACTCTGAGCTGTTGACCACGACCCTCTGGATGAAAGTGTCCTCCCATCAAATCTCTCTCTTGCCGTTTTAGAAAGAAGGATGCTATGGGGGACTGTTTCAAAGGCTTTACAGAAGTCCAGATAAATGACATGTGAAACGCTTCCCTTGTCCACTGATGGAGCCACCCCATCACAGAAGGCCTCTGGGTTGGTCAGGCAGGACTTGCCCTTGGTGAAGCCATGCTGGCTGTCCTGAATCACCTCCCTGTCCTCCATGTGCCTTAGCACAGCTTCCAGGAGGATCTGTTCCATGACCTTCCCAGGCACGGAGGTGAGGCTCTGAGGTCGGTCGGTCCCAGGGTCCTTCTTTCTGCCCTGTTTAAAGATGGGTACTAAGTTTCCCTTTTCCCAGTCACCTGGGACTTTACCTGACTGCCACAAATTCTTAAATATAATGGAAAGTGGCTTGGCAACTACATCAGCCAATTCCCCCAGCACTCTGGGATGCCTCTCGTTGGGTCCCATAGACACATGTACATTCAGGTTCCTCACTGGTCATAAACCTGATCTTTATTTACAATGGGAGAGACTTTGCTCCTCCAGTCCCCATCCTGCTGTCCCTCCACTGGAGAGGTGTGGGAAGAGAGGTTGCCACCAAAGACTGAGGGAAAAAGTTGAACACCTCAGCCTTCTTCTCTCTGGTAGGGGTGCCTACGACCTGGCTCAATAGCTTACATGCTTACGTGCAAAGACAAAGTCCAAGCCCACAGTTCATCCAGTCCCTTTGCTGCCACCCATAAAGGATTAAATAGTGTCATTGTCATATCCGTAACAGTCCAATTTTGAATCTGTATTGCTCATTCTTTTTCAACTACTACAGTCATTGCCTAAAATATCAAAGCCAAGCAGCCCTTTACAGCAAAGATAAACTGGGAAGCAGAATTCATTCATAATTCTAAGGACAGATAGATCTGAAAAATTCTCTGAAATCTATTTCACAATTCAGTCATGCTGAGAGAGCTCTTATCTGCCAAAATTTCAGATGGAGGGGTCTGAAGGAAGGTGTTGGAGCCATAATATATAAGACAATGTAAAAAAAGCTGTAGGGATAAAAAAAGGATGGAACACTTAATTTTAGTAAACTTATTTACAATAAAATTTAGTTATCTTTCTAATTACATGAGCTGGTGATGCCCTAACATGAACCATTTTGTAACCCACCTATCAGCTGTGTTTATTGATGCAAGATAAAACTCTCCCCATAGTCATTCTCACTCACAAAGACAGCGCAGGGATACAGGGATACAGTGGGGAAGGCAATGTGGAAACAGCTATGCAGTTCACACATTGCCTGGCACACCACTCAATGGGCGCTGCTTTAGTTTGCCAGGACATTAAAATATTCATGAGGACGGTGAGTATGAAGCATGTTTACTTAGTTCTCATCTGCATGTGCTCTGCTAATTCTTTATACTTGGCTCTGAAAGCCACTCGGCTGTTTAATACTTTTCCGAACAGAACTGTAAAATCAGTACTTTCTGGTCCTGCGTGTCTCTTGTCACTAACTCACTACACAGTCTGCTAGCTGCCAGAAGCTTTTGTTAGCTGCCAGCCTAGGAAATTCAACCTGGGCAATGAAAGGAGCCAAGTTTCTTTTCCATTCTGCTTTAAAAGGGCTCCAGACCAATATGCTTCCTCTTACACGTGAAGCATGTACGAGATGACAATCTTGTGGTTTCCGAAGTATCCTACACTACTCACTCTTTGTATGCTCAAGGATTTACCAAAGCAAGGTAAAAAACTGAAAAATGGACCAGAGCTGGCGGTGCCTATCAATATTCAGTGGCAGAAAACACATGGGCAAAACAAGCTTAAGTGTGATTTGCAGGTAAACCATATTAAGATGATGCTTGCCCCACATCTGGAGAACAGGTATAACACACTGAATTTGGCAGAGATCTCACATTTGCTGCTCTGAACTTGGCATGGAATATAAACTTTGGACAGTTTTCAAGTTTGTTAAGCAGTAAAGCCAGAAAAAGATCACTTGTTCAACAGCAATTTACAAGACATGGGAAATAGTGGCACTGAGGCAGAGTCTATACACCTGGCAAAAGCTGAGTACCTACCACATTCAAACTGTCAGTCACCTGAAATCACATGATAAACCTGCTATTTTTTGGGTCTACAAACTGGAATAGAAACCAGCTACTATCTTACTATAACCCCCTCGCAACCATAATTTAAAAGACTTGCTGGCTTGCCTGACAAACAGAACAAAAGCTGTCACTTGGGTGAATAAGAAACACTATTTCACAACGTTTCTTGCTGCATTTCTCAAATGATTAGGAAAACCAAAAATTCAACCATGGAATAAAAGTGTACTGTTAGCAAGCCTTCACCTACAGTGTGATAATCATGGGGAAAAAAAGTAAAAAAGTTTAACCCTAAAAGCCCACTCAAATTTTACTTTCCCCAAACTAACTCTGCAATCTCCACAAGGCTGCTCTAAGCAGACAGAAACAAAATGGTTTATCTCCTGCATAACAAGCCAAAGTGTCTTTTTTCAACAAGAATAAAATGAAAAATCTTAGGTTTTTGAGTTGCCCTGTTATACCAGAAATTTCAAGACACAGATGTGTAGACAGAATTTTAAAACACTGTATTTGAATCAAGAAAAAAGACTAAAAAAAAACCCAAACAAAAAAAAACCCAAAAAACCAACCAACCAAAAAAACCCCCACCAAAAAACTACACATAAATAACACCCACAAACAAACAAACTCCTCAATGTCTTACTTGCCACTTGCAAAGGGACTCTTGTCTTTGAGTCTCCCTCCCTACTTTCTGCTTCCCATCCTATCTGTCTCACTTTATTGGCGACGCTTGCCCATTCTGGTGAGTCTTCCCGCTCATGTCATGCCAGACATGCCTTGCATTGTTCACAAACTTCACCCAGGCTTCACACAGAACATCTTGTTTCATATTGTCTTTCTATCTTGCACAACTTCTGTTTAATTTTTTTTGGACTGTCACTGGCTCTTATGATTGTCTAAGGACGGGTCTCGGGACAAAGCACAATATATTCCTTTCTGTAAAGCACTGTGAAAATCTGTAGACTACATTAATCTTAGAGAATAAATATCAGCAATACCTGCGGACAAAGAAAATTGAATTATCTGAGCTGCACTTCCTTCCAGAATGGCTTTAGTTTTTCTGTTTCTGGTTCCATTGCTTCTTTGTTTTGATGCCTGCCCTTTTCTTTAGGTGCTCTGTCCTATTGCTCTACCTCCCTGATTCCATGTGGCTACAGCCATTCTCCTATCACAGGAGAAATCCCTTGGTCCTGAGAGGGAACAGAAGTGTTTTGTGCAATCTGTCTCATGTGAAACACACGGTGATCAGTGATGATGATGCAAAAATTTCAGTGGGGACAGGGTTTCAGGTGAATAACGTGAAAGGATAAGCCCGAACTCTGTTAAGGAACAGCTGCAATGCACTGACAGTAGTTAATTACAACCCTGGTTTTCCAGGAGGAGCAACGAGAGTCTTGAAAAAATCTGTCCAGTAAGTTGCATCATAGTAGTGATCCAGCACAAATGTGAGAAAAGGGAGATCTGTCAGTGACCAAAAGGAAGCTTTTGACAGTGTAGGAACAGAAGTACCTGATACCTGTAAAAAGGGTTATAAAATGTCACTGTCTGACAGCAAGAAGTGTAAATTAAATGGAGTTTCTAATCAACCAACACAGAACACAGAATTCTGCGGACACAGAATTTCCAAACAGCTGATACATTTTTTAATGGCTCCAAGGGGATCACAGATCCAGCCACAGCTATGAACAAACCTGCTCTATGCCTAGGAGTTGTATCAATCCAGCTGAAAACCCTGGATGCCAACACTCTCAAATGAGCCTGACCGTGCCTTTACAGTACTGAACTCGTGATCAGGTAAAGGGAGCATTGCTGTCAGGGTTCACAAAACCTGATTGCACAGAGATGGTTTCCTCACGAACTTATTTATCTTTTCCCCCCATAAACTTGCAGAGTATAAATATGGAATAGATTTTGCCTGCTTAACTGTTGTAGTCATGGAAACCATACAGGTTCTTTAAGGAGAAAGGAATCAAAAAAGGACAGAGAAATATAGGCAGTGTATTTTAGAGACAGAGGACATGTTTTCTTTGCTAGGAAAAAATACTGTGGCATATCTTATTACATACCATTTGTGATTACCATTACATTTTATATTTTAGATTTCTCTGTACAAGCAAAGGGAAATGAAACAAAAGACAAACATGAAATATGTGGTGACTTCCTGCCTACCAGGAATCTCTGCAGTTAGGTAGAAGAAGGACATTACAAAAAAAAAAAAAATTGGAAACTATTTTTGTACAGAATTTACATGTCAGACCTTAAAAAAAAATCCCCAATACAATAATAACTCTTCTACAAACATTACATCTCAGGCTCCCCTGTCACATAAAAATGGGTCTTCATCCTGCCTCAGGTGCCTTCACGCACTGCTACTGGATACATTCCTTTTTTTTTTGCTTCTTTCTCACTTATAGATAGTAGTAGTAGATAGAAGAAGCTGCAAGAATCAAAGCAAACAATGACTCAAAGACAATCCATCTGTCCTATTTTTCAGATGTTATGTATAGTTTGTCACATGGCAACAGTTCTCTATGATCCTAACAGCAGTTCCTTCCATATCCAAGCTCAGTTCTTTGCTGCAAGAGCACTGCAAGACACGGCCTCTTCCTCTCACTCCATATGCAAGCAAACTGTCTCTGGATATTTGTTAATATGCAAACTCTAATAACATCAGCTTAAGAAACAGATCTATCCAACTTAAATTAGCACCTCCACTCAATATTCTGGAAGTCAAAACCAGAGAGATAGTCAGCCTTTGCTGTACCCATTGGGAGTCTCTCAGTGCCTTGAAATTCACATGCTGGTTATCCAGATTCCAAATAAAATTGGCAAATTTGCTATCTTTCTCAAGAATCAAGGCATGGAGATATCAGAACCACAAAGCATTTGCTGTTTCAGATGTACACCAGATCAGTGGGCAACAAAATACACACAGTTTTTGGTGTTTCAGAGCAATGACATGCTGGAAAATCCAAAGAATACCACAATGTAACTGCAAACTGGGAGCTGGGGAAAAA
>WEIT01018236.1:0-21886 GCA_013389985.1 Dryoscopus gambensis
CAGCGCCAGCCCTGCCAGCGCGCCGCTCCCAAACCCCCGACCTGGGCTGGCGTGAGAGCAGCTCTCACGTGTCAAGGCCTCTAAAGCAGTTTCGATTTCAGGGTGTTAAACTGGTGTAGTTGCGGGTAAACAGGATAACCAGAATAGTAGTTCCCTCTGGGCTGCTTCCAGTGGAAGCAGCAAGTAGCGGGGACACGACTGATAGCAACCACAAGCTCTAACTGTGCCTGGAACATGTATAAATAAATGGTAACAAGCAAATTACTCTTATGCCTTGTTCCTACTAAATTTCCCCCAACCTAAGACACTCGTAGCCACAATAGTTTAAGAAAGCCTGGTATAGAGAAAGTTTTTGAGATCAATCAAGTAGAGAAATCCTACCATGTAAGAGGAAAATAGCATCTTTCTACACATAGCTGAATACAGTGAAAAGGAAGGGGCATTTAAACAGCACGCACTGACCAGGATAGGACAGCTGAGTTTGACTTCTTTGTTTCTTTTAATACAACCTTCATTAAAATTCTTAAGTTAAAATAACTGTGTAATGGCAATCACAAAAGTAAAAGGAAAATATGTATTCCAGTTCAAGGAGAGATTTGTCCCCACAATGCATGAGAAAAATCAAGTGATGACGGTCATTTAAATGCCATTGTGCATATCTCCTGGAACAATGCCCTGGTCAGATAGGTAACACCAGCTGTCAAAGGCACAGTGCTTGACTGCTCACTGCTGTTAGCAGATTACTAGCAGTAAAAGAAATAGAGGTGTAAACAGCCAGAGCAACAGTGACACAGGGGGACAATGCACAGAAACAGCAGTGACAACTTCAGCTGTCAGCAGGGATGCGCTCCTTTCTCCTGGCACTGGGCTCACATGACCACCATGATGTCTTCCAGCGGCTTCCGGGTCAGCGCAGGCACAGTGGCATCTTTCTTGGGATAGCCAACAGGGAGCAGCAAGAGAAGCTTCTCGTTTGCTGGGCGCTGGAGCAGCACCCGGAGCTGGGGGCCGCAGTTGAGGGGTGTGGAGGTCACTGTGTACAGACCCGCGTTCTGCAGCAAGACAGACAGCAACAGAGTGAGACAGCAGTAGTATGTGCTCTGTATTTCTAGTGGTTGTTCCCACCACTCCTGTACATATCCTTCTGTTGACTAGTCCAGAAATGCTGCTTCGTTAGGCCTGCTGCAGGCTTTAGAACACCTGATTTACTGACAGCCTCAATGGTACCGTACAAGATGCCTGCTCTGCTTACAGAGTAGAGCATTTCTCCACCACAGCAACAGCCCGGTCTGCCTGCCGTGTCTGTGTGCTGTACAGCCAGAACCTGCCTGCGGTGCTCAGTGTGATGGGGGATCCACAGCAACGGGGAAGTTGAGAGGCAGTTGTGGGGATTTGATTGGGATGTTATCCCATGGGGCTGGGGGTTGGACTAGATGACCTTGAAACATCCATTCCAAACCAAACTATTCCATGATTCTGTGATCTGGCTCCTACAGAGAAATGTGTCAGTTCTTGCCTCCATACAGCTGGCAGGAAGATGCCTTACAGCCTTGTGAACACTTGCTCCTCCTCAAGAGCTGTACCTCACAGGGACACAGGCCACAGGCTCTGCCTCAGAAGTTGTCACAGGAGTCTGTTGGCATCTCTCACAGTGGCCATTGTTATGGATTACATCAGAATCCCAAAATAAGTCTATGTATCACTCTTCCTCTCATACAAAATCTCACAAAAACCCTAAAAAATCTGACAAACAATAAAGAGCTGACATCATCCAAGGTACGACCACACAGCTGAGTTGCTTCCTGGGAGCTGCACATGTGGATTTCAGTCTCTCTGTCTATGTAATGCAAGCATTTTGGGAGGCTTTGAGATACAGAAGTCAGCCAGGGAGAGGCGCCCAGGAAATGCACCTGTCATGTTAAGTAATCTCTACTATCTTCTCAAGAGGAGAAGAGTTAATAGTGGTGGTGCTGAATGGTGCCTGAGGAGCAGCAATGCACGAAAGGAAGTGTCATTCAAAACAGAATGGAGGAGAAATGCCAGTGCCTGGTAGGAAATTGGCCTAATATAAGAGGAGGCACCTTGCTGTTATCTTGCTGACAGGCCAGGTTAACTATCAGAATAGCTTCTCTATTTAACACTTGTGTGAGTACATCAGATACAAGGAGCAGAACTGAGCACTGAGAAACCACTGAGAAAATCTAACTGGCTGGTGTCAAACATGCTGAGCTTTAGAAATCAGTTCACTTTCAGAAATGCCTCAGAAAGACTGATTGAAATAGTACAGCCTGTCCTGTGGATCATGTCCCTGATTTTTTTTTCAGCATTGTATACTAAAAGTGATTTGGCGTCAAGCTGTTTTATAGGGATTACTGAAAAGAAAGGGCCCGTGTGGCACTGCACAGCCATGCTTGGGTAGTCTGAAAAGCCTGTCAGCCTTGTTAGCATAAGGCAGAAACCACAGGGGCTGAAGCCTGTGCCGAGAGAAGAGTGACAACTCTGGAAGCCACATTATATTTTTCTTCCTGTTAACCAGTAGTGAGGATAGGAATCACTTTCTCAGATGTAGATCTGAGTAGAATAACTCTAAAACTCAAAACTCAGACATATTGCCAGGAATTGGAGTAATCGGGGAGACTGAAAATGTTAAAATCTAAATTGGGTTCCACCCCCACTTGGACAGAATAATCTTGGTATATAATCCAAACTAATATATTGAATCCTAGTTCTGTCAACATACCTGCAGTGCAGCAAGCAGGATACCACAGGCAATAGAAACACTGATTTCATTGTAGTAGTGGGTCTTCTTTTTGCCATTTGGAAGCCGCCCATATACCTGCTTGAAAATGAGGATCAAATACGGAGCAGTGTCCAAGTACTCTTTGATCCAGTTTGTTCTGCAAAAGAATGTTTAAGACATTTATTTTGCAACCTTTTCACTTTCCTGTAAGTTACATTTACTGTCTGCAAAGGGGCACTAAAGGTACATGCCAATTATAGCAGGAGACCAAACCTTAGAACATTTACTGCAAAGGATTAAGTATTATCAGCTTAAATAGAAACATTTCAGAAAGAAAAAAAAAGCTTGACTAGAGTTCTCAATTTTAACAGATTTGGCTGAGGAGTTGATGTGCTCACTCTGAAGAGTAGAATTGCATACAAATAAGGGACAGTTCTTGACCTCTTATCTATGAACTGGCCTCATGAGCATTTGCCTTTGAGATTATTTAATTCCTGGAATTTTGAAGATTTCCCTGGTACCAGCAGTGCCAACTTTTTTGTCATTGCAGGGAAGACTGCTGTCAGAAGAGTTCAAAACTTTTTTTGTCTAAGGTCTAAGCCTAAATATATTCTGATGGCAAAAATTGTTATTCTGTTCCTGGGTATTTCATCCCTGTTACACTTCATTTGGTCCCCAATTTCTTAAATGACAATCATGATATAGGATTTAGACAAGAAAATGTCTTTCTACTGTTCCCACTCAAAACATAAGAACCCCTGGCATTTAGTTGTTTCCATAGCACATAAATTTGCACAGCACCTTAGCACCTGAAAAACAGTAACATTCTCAAACAAGTAGGGCAAGTCAAGCCTACAAAGCTTTGTGCAAGCGCTCCATCTGACAAGCCAAGACTCAGCAGACATCTTTCCATTGTGTGAAGTTAAGCAAGTCAGACTTTGGAGGGCATTTGGAACAATTAAATATTGCATAATTCAGCACTTGGATACAGCCAGGCTTGGGGGCTTCCTCAGTCAGTAGCAAAGCTTCCAATGACTTTGAGAGCTTCACTGTTTGGCAAACAACAGGAGAAATCTGGGACAAGAATTTCAGCCACAGAGGTTACATAGGAAAAAATAATAATGGAGCCAAATGCTTGGAAAACTTTCAAAATGGAGAGCACGTAATCCCTTTTACTGGAAGCAATTTTATTAACTAGCCACCAAGGCACAATTTTACACATATTTATAAGTTCTTTATATGAATCTTAGAAAAATACTAAAAGTAGGAGGGAGGAAGAAATGGAAAATTATAGAAGTCTTTCCTACACTGAAACAACAGCTCTCTTCAAACCCCTTAAGTAATTGACTTTTCATACCTCAATCTTTTCAAGTCATTAACCCATCTGTCTCCCATCCTTTTTTTGTAGTTGATTTCCTCTTCTTCTTCTACAATTTCACGAATCTTATGCTTTAAATCCGGATTTTGCACTACCACAAAGGTCCAGGGCTCAGTGTGTGCTCCACTAGGTGATGTACCTTCATACAAAAACAGGAAAAGATGAAAACCCAGGAAGGAGGGTGGGCAGTGAGAGTTATCAGCTCTTCCTTGTGAGCTTTCAGGCTGACCAACTGAGCAATGAGAAAGCTACTGGATGAGATGGGAAAAAAATAACTAAGTTCTGGCAGACAATCCTGTTCATTTCTTTCTCAAAGAATGTGAAATCCCATTGAAGAACCGAGGTCAGTCCTTTCATACTGCCGTGTTACAGGAAGCCAGAGTCAGGGATCTGTAAAAAATTCCTTTTTTGGTGGTTCTTATGATGAGGCAGTAATATGGTGCAATATATATTAATGCAGTAATGTTATTGCAAAGTGTTGTACCAAGAGCAGAGCGCTGTCTGAATACACAGCCAACTCTGACTCGTGGATTTAGCTAAAGGGTGAAAATAATGGCTTTCAGGAAAACAAGGCTAAGTGACCACCTGCAGGAACCTGTCACTGACCGACAAAGATAAGGAGCTGTACAACACAGACATGTGCCATAGGGTGTACAGGTTTGAGTTCGCTGTCCCACAGACAGCTGGTGTTTATAGGTGTGCATATACTAAATCTGTACTTGCTCACCCACCAACACCACTGGAGAATATTTGAACTGCCTAGAGGTTAAAAGCCAGAAGCTGAAGAATATATATCTGCACAAGTTCACAGATATGTAGGTTAAGAAGACTGCTTAGATCTCTCTGGTCCCTCATACACATTTAAAAATATTTGAACATCTTGAACACATACAATACTAAGGACTGATTTTAGTTCAAGAAACACCGAATAAGCAGCTTGAACTATCTTGATATATGAACATGTTTCATATTGTGAACCTTGCCTCTCCTCAGGTTTGGGTAAAAACTGATGACATTCATGCTTCCCTTTGTTTTCTTTTTCTCTACACAGCCCAAAGCTTTCAGTTACTAAGTACTTCATCTGCACGCCAGCCTTGTTTGCTTTGCTGCATTTGCCAAAACATGCTTAGTGTTTTAATGACTCCTAGTTAATTAGAGGGAGATGGAGACTTCATTACAGTGCAGTAACAAAGCTGCTTACAGGCACCTCAAATGTGGAGAATCTTTAGATTATTAAGCCTGCTAAAGGCTACTGAACTTTTCTCTAAAGCAGCTTGGGAATATTTTCTATAGCAGCAGCAGCTGGCTCATAAAGTAAGAGAAATAATGAGGGTCAAAACCACTCCTGGCTGAAGTCAATATTACTAAAGCAGAGACGCGATTAGGCCAGGACATGAAAGTTAACTATTTGAAACACATAAATTCTCAACAACAACAACATCAAAAAGATAAACAATTTCTGACACTCAGTCAAATGAACTCTGTGAGGGTCCTCAGCATAACACTCCAATCACATGCAACAGGGGTCTGGCACTGCTGTTGGAAGGACTGGAAAATATTTTTTGTTCTAGACTGAAATTCTTTCCCTTTATTATGCACCAACCATTTATGTCATATGAAATATGACATAACCATTATGAAATATTTTGCATGGCTGAGACAATTTCATCTATTTGTTTGAGGGGGACCCCAAAAAACAAAACCCACATATGATAAATATCATCATAATGCATTAAATTTTAAAGCATGTGACGTACACATGGCTTGACTTTTTTGAGAAAACATTTCAATATTTCTATTTGAAAGATGTCTCAGTAAACCACACATAAATTTTATTTTAAAGAACATCTTTTAAAAGTTAAAAATAAAGTGATTTGTTTCATGCTGTTGAAATGCTCTTTTTCCTTTATGGGTGAACCGCAAATACAAAGGAATTGGGAGTGCTCCAAACCAGCCTCCGACATACAGTTGTTCAAGCTGAATATTTTATAATCAATCAATGGGTGCTAATTCATTCCAGCTGCAGGTGAATCTAGGAAAACCATAAGCAAAATGCCAGTTCCCTTGGCATTTCCACACCACCTTTCCACAGTTACACAGCTGAACAGCAATGCTGATCCTTTATTTTTCCCCAGACCTTGAACCACTCAGTACCTACCTGCTGTTCTGATGACATTATCAATAACCTCCCTGGGGACCGGCTCATCACTGAGAAATCTGACAGATCGCCTCTTATTTAGAAGCTCGTAGAATGTCTGCGACCTTTTAATCATTTCAGTCTCAGAGTAGCGCTCACCAGTAAAGGGGACATGGGCAACATTTTCTTCAAGTCCTTGCCACTCTTCATCACCTTCTGCAAGAAAATACAAGTGGTTAGGGATTTTTTTGCTGAAGAACACTGTCAATATCCTTGGAATATGCACTGTTGGTTTCAGGGTGTGTTCTGGTGGGGTGCTATGACCATCTGAAACCAACTCTAGTAGAAAGTCGCTCAGCAGCCACTGCACACACACACACGCACACACACATGCACTCCAGACAGCTTCTTCAACAGATCAACGGCAAAGAGGCAGGAAGGGCCCTTGTGTGGAATTTCCATGGCAGANTTTTCTAGGGAAAGAACAGATAAAGTATAAGGGGGCACAGAGGCCAACTGGGGAAGCAGATCTGGGACATATTTGCATAATGAAACAGCATCCTGGGAAAGGTCTTTTTAGTTCACCCTAACCTAGAGAGGATTTCTATCCCTAGGGATGGTCCCACCAATGGACTCCCTTTGTCCCTTGTGTTATGGGCCCACTGGCCCCAACAACACACCATGATGCACTTTGTCCTGCACTGGCATACACTGCACTTCTACACCACTGGTAATGCAAAGTCTGAGGGTCCAGTTGACATAACTCATTGATCCCCAGTTCCAGCTACTGAACAAACACCTTTTTTAAATACCAAGAGACAGGAGGATCTTGGCTGGCTCTAGCAAGTGTGATCCACAAAGAAGTCACTGCCTTCTCCACTTCTGCAGGCCTGCAAGCCTGCCTGTAAAAATGGGTTACAAGCTGAAACAGCATTGAAAAAGTGGGCAGGTTTCCAGCCCATTTTTCTCAACAAGTAAATGTGAACATGTGTGTTCCTTCTTGAGCAGTTTAATAAGAAAAAAATCAATTAAATTACTGAAGTTAAGGAGAGCGCTTAACTACCAATACATGTAAAATCTCCTCTGAAGAGCTGAATGTCAGCGTTTTCCATATTCATGTTTCATAGCAGAAGCATTGCAAGCCTTGGCTCTGCAGAAATGTGACTTTGTGGTTAAGCTCTTTGGTTTCCCAATACTTTCAGCATAAGAGGAAATGGATGTCAAGCATCTATACTTAGGATAACAACATATCAAATGTAGGATATTGTGTTTGTCTTTAATTTAAGAACTCAAAATGGTTCCCCATTTCGCTGAAATCTGTCTGTTTATATCACAAAATGAATCTTCTGTTGATTTTGAGGTCTCTTTCTCCCCTGTATTCCTAGAATCGGCAGGGATAGCAACTTTTCGCAACTATGATGTGGAAGTTAAAGCCATTTAAATGCTGCATTTTGACTAGTCAATAGTATTGAGCAATCTGCTACAGAGAGCTGAGTCAGGAAGAAATATTCCAGTTCTTTTTCAATCGCTATTAGGCTATTATTCCTGAATCATACCAATCTCCAGCACAAATTCAAACAGCAATTACTTCTGTGTTTTAGTAGTATGCAGTTGCCTTAGAGACCAGGCTGACTTTTTGTGCATTTTAAAAGCAGTGAAATTCACAAGTGTGGCCAGCATGTGCAAAGGGGTGAAATAAATCCAATTTCATACATTGAATCTAAACAGAATGGTTCTGGTCCCCAAACAACACACATTTCATTTTGCATACAAAGAATTCACCCTGAGGATATGTTTTGTTTAGCATTTCATGCCCTGTGTTAAGCACTCTTGGTCACAGTCTGCAGGGACCTGGTTCCTGGTTAATGGAAAACAGTGACCTCTTGTAAAAATTATTTTTTTTATCATCTTGCAAACTCAAAAAGTAAAAAGATGCTTCTTCATAATGTTCCCTTTGCATTTTACACTCAGGAAAATAGTGATGAGTGCTTGGTTGTTTTGTGGTGTGGGGGGCGTTTCCCATATAAGTAGAAGAGAAGAAGTGAAGCTGCTGTTTGGTCAAGATAGTTCAACTTAAAAATAAGCTGAAAAAAGAAATGTACTTTCAAAGGTATTTGAACATGGGATAAAGGTGAGACAACTAGTGAGAATGGAAAGTCCCAATACACTCAACATAGGAATACTGGCTGAAGCAGAAGAATCCAGAAATGTGGGAACTGACACACAGAACCAAAACTCTCCTGGCAATTTTTTTTTTATTTTAATAAATTCATCTATTATATATTCTCTTCCACCATGTGTCTACCATTCTTTCTTAGCAGTTGACATTATCCATATGCTAACTTAAAATCATTATCAGCACCATCTGTTTAGTGCATGCTCTCTATATCTTTAATTGCTGTGTTTAGACATACTCCTGTTGGTATGGTCAAGTTATACAATACCACAAGTGTCTTGTTTATACCTCTATGTATTCCACCACTTGACGGACAACAGACATCCTGCAAGTAAGTCTATTATCTTGTTAGCCACATTCTCAAGATTGCCATCAATTCTGTTGCCCATTTACAGTAGTCATCAAGCTTCCTGGTTTTTAAGAAAATCTGGAATGGTTTTGGCTCAGACATCCCAACTGGAATCTCATTTTAAAAATACTATTTTTCTATCTCTAGCAGAAAATCCTCTCTGGATACATTTTAGGATGATGACTGTGTTCTTCCCAGCAGTCCATATGGGAAGTTATAATCAGCCTGCAAATCATGTAATAAATTTTACCTCAGTTTGAAGCATGAGTTCTTAATTACAAACTCACACTAAGAACAATAAGTTGTCATTTCACTTCTGTTGACCACTTATTTTACCTACACTGACACCTCTCTGTGTTGCTGGCTTCCAGTTGTATGTCATTAAGAAATTTCACTTGTACCCTCCTTGGTTTTATGCAAAGACCACTAGATAATATTAACAATTGGTCCTGACACTGATCCTTGAGAAACCCCAGTCAAGACCACTGCATTTGCTTTCTAAACAAGTTTCTCCTCTAGGAAGTTCCTTCCTAAGCATACAATTCCTCTCTAATTCTCTTTTCCAGTGTAAAGACATGATGCGTAGGAAAAAATTTAAATGTATGTAAAGAAAGCTTTCAAATCTTTGGACTTAAATGCTGGATAACTGACCCTGTGGGTTCTTGATCTGATTAATGGCAGACTGCTGCAAAATGGGCCACTACAGGAATCCCAGTAGTGAATCCAACCCTGAACTGAGTGTGACTAATAGGGAACTAAAAGAGATGGATTACTCTACTAGTGGATTATAAATAGTGGTTAGCAGGCTGATCCTGGAAACTCTCAAGAGTGGATCAGGGATCTTAAGCAAAAGAAGTAGTAAGTTGGAGAGGCCCAGACTCTGGAAGAAAGAACTCAGCATCAAAATACTGTGAAAATTACCTCAACTGGAATATAGCAGCAGAAGGTTTCTTAAGATCTCAAGAGAAATAGAGTGGCTGCTATATAAAGAGAAAACCTAGTATAAGGAAAGTTGAGAGGTAATCTGGTTGCTATCCATAAACCACAGGAGGGTATATACCAGGGCTGGAAGAGAATCCTTTAAAATCAAGAGGATGAAACAGATGAAGTAGGTAAACATAGTATTAAATACTTTTGGGCAGGTAGGAAGGTAGAGGAGGGGTTTTAACCCATAATATGAAATTCTGGACCAGCCTTTCAGCAACGTTAAAGAAAAAGGGTCACAAAAGCCCAGTTTTCATGTTCATTCAGCTGATGACAAAGGATGGATATATCTGCAGCAGCAGGAAGATACACACAGTAATGCATTGTGTCCATCTAAGTCCTGTGTTCCTAAAAGACACAAAACATGAACTGTCATTGAAAAGTAAATTTAAATGGCTACTGCTTCATTCATGTCAGTAGTAGTATTATTAAGATGTAGGAAGCCTTTGAAGTTGGGGAGAGGAGAAATGCTTTTAAGTGGGACAGGTCTATTATAAGGAGTATCACAAGCAACCAGCAGTGCATTTTCAGAAGAAATGGAACATTTGGGACTCTGTGCATTGCTTTGTAGTCCTTAAGTAGAGTGTTTCACCAGTGTCCCCACAATTAAATATGGAGTAATAAAATGCCTTCGCTATTAATCTCTGCAAGTGATCCCCAGAATAACAAGGATACAAATATAATTCAATCTCATCTTCCACACCACTATAAACTGGGTCTGTATTTACCCTATCCATCAGTTGTATGGCTCTGAATGCATGATCAAAAAAAAGATCAATACATATATAAAGCTTCCTGGGCTGAAGGCTGCAGCTGTTTTGCAACAGTCCAGATTTATTCTGAAGCAGTGGGAGACAAGGTACCACCGCTTTGGGATAAGATGCCTGCTACTGTAGAAGCCCTTGAATGATCTCATCATTCAAGGCAAGGCTGAAGAAGCATCTTTTTCATCTGTATCTAACTGGTCTAATTACACATGGTCTAATGCAAGGCACAGCCAGATATACCCATATACAGAGCATCCTTGCCAATCCACAGCACAATGATCTCTCATTCTGGATCTTATAAATGAAGAAAAGAGTTACAGGATAGATGGGCATGCAAACAATCTGAAGTACTGCCAGTTAAAGCATTAAACAAACAGATTGAGTGCTTTGCACTCAACAAAAGAATGGGGTTTCTGGCTGCTCCAAGAAACATCCATCTCTTCAGCTATGGAAAGCAGAACACAGACAACCTCAGGAGCACTTGGCCCTCACCATTCCACCCTTCATTGCCAAGAAGTGACCCTACTGAGTCTGCCCAAGCAGTTCAGCTACTTACACTGAATGCTCTGCTGCTCAAAGATATGTCCTTCTCATGGGAAATATTCCTGATGGTTCCACTTCAGGGAAGACTCGTGGGGCTCATGTCTACAAGAAAGGTCAGTGCTTTTCTAGCAGAGTCCTTCACTCTCAGCAAATAGACCTTGCTTTGGTCAGGGACATAAATCAAAAGACTTGGTCTTCAGCTGCCCCTTTCTGTTCAGGGGGCTGTTGAAAATTCAGCTTCTTCACCTAGGGCAGCCCTACATTCTAGCTTTAGACAAGGCCTTATGAATTTTTCATGCTACCTAACTCAAATTCTCTTCAGAGGAACTTTATCTTTAAACACAAGCCAGCTTGAGACATTTAAGTAGAAATTAGCTTGTCTGATAAAGTAAGATATAGTAATAAAATAGCAGAATTTACAGAGCAGGTAAAGTATTCTTTACTATTAAAAAAATCTCTGTTTACATCCAAGTTTCCATTTCAGCATGGAAACATGCTGAAACTACATGCATGTAGTGCAGTCAGTGAAAATTTTAATAGTGACAACAAGGTTAACAAGTCTGAACCACCCACAGGAATTTTAATTTGCAACAATTTAACTGAACTAGCAAGCCATCAGTAAAAAATTATGGGATAATTTTATACAGAATCTACTTTGCATTGAAGAAAGGAGGATACAATATGTGAACTAATTTGTAAAGAAATTTTATATGTTTGGAAAACAGTCAACAGGGTTTAATCCCTTCCTAGTGTCAACTATTTTCAGAAACTGATTAATAACAGTAACTCAAAATACACTGAACACTGAGAAAAGAGCTATAATGGTTCTTAGAAATAGATCTATGTGCAGAAGAACAATGCAAGTTTTAAGATTCCTAGAAGCAGAATGGGGGAAAATGTTATTATGGGGAGAAAGTAACCCAGACAAACCCATCAAAAAGCCTTTGAAACCAGCTTGAGGGAGAAAAAAGGAAAAAAAGAGCCGTATTAACTACAACTTTAAAAACTTCATAGGAACAGAACTCTGTAGATTTTTACTTCACAAGGAAATAAAGTGAGTTTATGGAGGATAGTTAGAAAGTAAGAAGAAGGAAGGGTACATTTTGTACTTAGAATTTTGTCCAAGCTGTGAATCAGAAACAGCTACTGAAAATAAAGGGCATTCGGTACGGGTTCAAATATGCAGCTGAGTGAACAGATTATCACCATCGCCACATTTTGTTCTTAAATATTTGATCAACACAGCTCCAAGCAAAGCTGTCACTGACATTCTCAGAAGCCACAAATGGAGGACCTTTGATTAAAACAGTAATAAACCCATTTCCAACTTTTTAGCAGTGCTGAGATGAAATATGTGGCACTGGGTGATAAAGTGGGATGACTTGCAGATAGAAACACACTGCTCAGGTCTTCCCTTTGCTCACAATAACAAGGCATGGGAAGAAACTGTGGGGAATTCAGCAGGATCTCCTTTCTTTCCTTACACTGTCAGTGGAGTCCCCCACTGGTCTGAGATCTGCTGTACAGAGGAACAGACAGGAGTATCTGAGAAAATATGTATTTTTCTTTTTTGCACTCTGATCTGTGGGGTCTGGAGGGAATAGAGATTTACACCCAGAGTGACATAACTTGAGGACTACCTCCTTCCTGGGAGCTGATAAGCTCAGGGCACAGCAGCAGTGTTGCGCTGAGCATTGCTGTCACTGTGGAGAAGTCCAGAAGATTGCACCTCCTTTATTCATATCAGCAGATAAAATTCAAACAACAAAAGTGTTTGGCATAAGATTTTTCTTACCTTCTTCTTCTAAGGGATGGTCAGTGCCATCTTTTAAATCTTCATCCACCCATGGGCGAGATGGATGCTTGCTTTTAGTGTCACGTTTTTCCTTCTCCCCATTAGTCTTCTTCATTATTACCCCAATCAAAACACATATAATGGCTATAAAGACTGGGGTGAGGGAAGAAAAGAGTGCCATGGCTATGGAAACGTGGAGCCTTTTCTCCACGTTCGGTAGTTTCTCATGAAAAGGAGAGGCTGAACAGGGAGGAGCAGCAAGGCAGTAAGCAAAAAGGGGTGGACTCAAGGTTCAGTCCTCTACCCTTCTACTTCCTTCTACTTTTCAGACACCACCCCCACAATCTCATCTGTGATGGGCTCCTGCTGTTAATAAACAGCTCCTGCAGTTAAAAAAACCTCCAGAGCCAGGTTTATATATTTTCTAAGAAGAAACAGTTTATAAACAGCAAGCAGAGGCACTGACCATACACATAAGTGCTGTCCAGTGCAAAATAAATTTAAAAATCCCAAGGTCATTCAAAACTCCCAATTGAGGCAAAAGACTTCTCCCCTCTTATTTTTATTGTTATGGTCACGCCATAACACATAAATCACTGTTCCTTGTAAAAGTGATTATGAGAAGAGCCAAGACGGAATATGACTTTTAAAAACTAATGGCACCTCTTCAAAGTTTAACTCATAAAAATAGCATTTTACATGTATCCCAAGAATTCAGAATATCACCAATTGAAAATCAGCTTGCAGCACCACCCTCAGCTATGTCAACAGGTCAATTCAACAGTTAAGTAAAGGGGCAGCATTGCCTCTATGTAAAACACGAATGAGACAATTCTCAGAGCCCTATATTCATTCTGGATGTTTGTTATGATCCAATTATTATTATTATTAAGGTTCTTTAGAAATTCCTCTGCCCCAGTTAAGGTGCAAACAAGACCATATGCCAGTGACAATAATATGGGTTTTATTGTATAGTAAATATGAGAGAAAGAGAGAGGGAGAAAGAGAGAAAGAAGTAGAAAATAGGTGGGGGGACAGAAAGAGAGTGACAGGGACAGAATAAGGAAAAGATCACCCTCCGTGGTTCCCAACTATGTTCTGTTGATCCTCTCCAGCTGGTCTTGGTGGTGAAACTCCCGCTGGAAAGCAGAGAATCCGATGGGTGTATGTGCTCAGGCTAGGTAGGAATGCCCAGGCATGTCCCCCTGGGGGAGGGGGCAGTCTCTCACACCAGTCTCTGGATCTGTTGCATCACCTGCAGTCCTGTGGGGCCAAGCTTCTCCCGTGAATGTCCCGTGGACGCACCCTGTGGGGTTGGGGGTCCCACAGCTGGGCCAGTTTTTGTACTGGGAGGATGGGTGTTTATTTCCTCTCACCAGAGGTTACACCATGCACCCGAGACCGCCTCCTCCCCTCCTTGGCTGGGGTGAGGAGTCTGTGTACCTGGCTTCTGTGAGCTGTGCTCTTCCCCACCCCAAACTCAGCCAGGGATGAATCTTAGCATGGCTGCTGGGTTTGGCTTACATTCTTTTCTTTGTTTACTTGTTTGTTTCTCCCTGGGCCTGAGGCTGATGAAAGAATGGGTTTTCCCTTTATCTAATCTCAGTAGTTTGACTTACAGTCCAAAGTTCTTCAGAGAGGTTTCTGTGGTTGTAGTTTATTTAAAACTTTATATCGATGTTTGAGGCATGAACTGTTTCAGTCTCTGACAATGTTCCGGGGGAACTGACAAGAAGAATTCAAGGAATCAAAGAAAAAATATGTGAGGGCTGCAGTGAATTTTAAAGCCATGTTTCAGCATCTTATCAAAGATTAAAAACCGATAGGATCCTGGTATAATCCAATAATGGTCAATGTCTAAATGCTTAACCCATTTTTACCCCAGCCAGCTGCTTGGGAACTGAACTAACACAGCAACACTGAATTGCTGTCTTTATCTGGGGCTGTTGGGAAATATTGGATAATGAAATGTCACATGGCAGCAGGTGCCAAGGGTTGTGCTGGAGAGCAGGGTGCAGGGGTACTGACTGCATCAGTCACCAGTGCCCTTCTTAGCACCTGCTAAGCACCATCCTTGCCAAGCCTTATCTCACGCCATACAGGGCCATTTCTGATGTCCCAGCATCCATGGCAAGTCAATCTGCACTTTGAATAAGCCCCCCCAAGATAAGTGGGAGCAGTTGTGAGTGTGGCCATGCCAGGAGATGGTGAGTCCGAGGGTGCATCAGCATTGCAGCTGGCACCTGCAGGGGTCATTGCAGTCCCTGCCTAGGGCACCCCCAGTTTCCTCAATGTGAAAACCAGGACACAAAGGGGAGAGAGAAGTTGGGGTATGCACAGGTTTTATCCTGGCAGGTTCTCAGTCCATACCCTACCACTCATGCCTCTCACCCCACCAGTTTTGCAGCACTCGGCACACCCTTACTGGTCCCTTTTGACACTGCCACTTCAAGGGCTCCCTACCTTCCAGTGCTCCAGCAGATACTGCCAGCTGCCTTGAGGATTGATCTGTGTGTTGGGAAGCAGAGATTAATGACCAGGTTGCTGCACAAGAAGAGGAATGTGTGACCACACTGGTTGGCCACACACAGTGGAAGTCTGGCTGACAGTCCAGACATGTATCCTCTTTTAATAGAAGCTCCTTGTCTTAAAAGGGCAAGGTCAAGCAAATTGCACAGCTGTGCACATATTGTCCAGACGTGCTTAGAGGCAAAATGAAACTGCCTCAAAGCATGTACCCAGGCTGGGATTTCCTCAGACACCCAGCTCAGTTACAGAATAAACACTTTACTGCTTTTGCACTGCATCGTACTCCAACACACAGGCCCTCAGTTCCTGTAGGTACGGGTCCTTATAGGCAGCGTTTGTGATCCATGTAAGAAGGGTAGCCCCAGAACCAGCCAAGGGACTGCACAAATCCATCAGAGGTGTATTAATGAGGACATGCAAAAGTTGTATTTCTGTTCCTAATCTAATCTAATCCAGTAAAGTTGGAGAGAAACTTCCACCTACCTGTGCCTAAGAGGACAATTTGCTTGAAAATCCAAGCTGTGAATCTTGTCTTCCCTACTCTCCAGTCAGTTTGTGACCTGGGACATGTGCTTGGGTCATTGATTTGGACTGCACAAAAAAAAAAGCTCCAAAACTCATATACTCCACGGGAACAGAAAAAATTATCACATGGAGAAAAAAAAAAAAGTTGTACATTTATCCTCTCTCTCCTTGATTTAGAGTAGATATTTAAACTCATTTGTCCCACCTGCTGGCTGTCCAGTCATGAGGAGAGGTACTTTACCTAATCCCAATTAGAAACATTAAATTAATTCATGAGACTAGAGAAGGAACCTGTAATTTCATCAGACACATTTTCAACAGCCCACTCTGTGGCAAAGGAGGAAAACAGAATGTGGTCTGAATGGCACTGACTGTTTCTCCCAGGGGGAATATATTAACCTTGAATACTCACGTACACATTTATTAGGATCTGGATCCTTCGCAGCTGAGAATCCATCCTATGAAGAGACAGGACTGTGCTGAAAGTGAGAGAAGCAATATAGAAGGCTGAATGATACTTAAAATAACTACCTCTATTTGCAATGCTGGAAACTTTGTAATAGCTCACTGTTCCAGAATAACTTTGACTTCCTTAGAGGTGATATTAATTTTTCTTTTGTAGAACAGAGAAAGAAAGAAGCTAAATAAAAGTCCCTTTGGTATTAACTTAAGCAAAATTATTATTATTTGGTGTTACATATTGAAAACTGTTAGGTTGAACTTCAGCCCCACAGAAACCCCACACTACCTTGTTCAATTAAAACCTGATATAGTTTAAATAACTCTATATTGTAGACACTCAAAACAGAAAAATGGTGATGTCTTAAGGAACTGTGGGAAGGAGTGGATGGAAGCAGTTAATTTTTGTATGGTATATTTCAATCAGTTTTCCTGTTGAAATTTTTTTCAATTCAAGCTGTATAGAAATGTGATTTTTATTATCAAGACAGGTTCAAGAAAATTTATTACAATTATTTCTTCTGTTCCACAGTAAACACTAAAGACTAGCAGCTGAATTTTGGGGGGGTTTTTTGAGTCTCAAAAAAGTCAGGAGAAACATTACGAATAACCCTACTCCTAGAAATTAATGGAGCTTTTCTGACAAACATGGAAAGAAGTTAGAAAATGTTGAGAACATCAGAGTACTCCACTATTACTGCATGAAAATATGTAAACACTCCTAAAAAGTACAGGTCATCATATTAAAGCTTCTGGCCCCAAAAGTCTTTCCTCAGTATTTCCCATTAAATTCTGCTCATAGTTGTTCTTCTGAAGAAAAAAAAAAGTAGTATCAAATGTAGCCCTTTCTTTTTTTCTCAAAGTAAAAACATGTGATGAGCAAATGCCATTAGTGGATGCACTGGGCACGCACCCATGGTGGGACAGTCACACAATGATCACGCAAACAACCGTGCGGCGGCCGTGCACCCATGGGCGCGGGACTGTCCCACGGTGGGCACGTGCACCATTGTAGGCTGCAAGGACGCTTGAAGCCAACAAATGACATCTGCTCCTCACACATTTTTACTTTGAGAAGTCTCTTTATTGGAGAACTCTTAGGACTTATTACTGGGTGCTACAGAATATTAGTAAGATCTAGACATTCAAAAAGGGATCCATCTCATCTATTCAGAATTGATTAACTATCAGAGGCAAAGTATGGTAGTTAAAACACCTAATTTAGGAAGTCTCTGGGGCTTCAGAAGGCATATGCAAGGAGGGACCCTTTCCTGCAGTCCGTAGCCTTGTTTTTCCTAATCATCTACCTTTGGCCATATACACACACAGGCTAAAGCACTTGATGTCCTCACATGGCTACGATTTGGTATGAGAAGTTGTTGTGGTGTAGGAATGGAATTCCCTGATTTAGTGCTTCCACTAAAATGAAAACCATGAGCCACTCCCATCCTCCCCTTCCCTCCAGTGAGACAGACAAAGGGCAGATATCCTGAGATGAGATAGGAAAAATTTACTGGAAAGAGCCATGAGATAAGAAAACTATGTTTCCTTCTTGCTGGTTGGTAGGGACATAGCTGGTATTTTGCTGTTTTGTTGACCATGTCCATGAGAATGTGAAAACATCCATCTTGCCATTTTACTCCTAAAACCTGAATTTCCTGGGCAGGTCCTTTAATCTTACTTTGTTTTATGGCAGAGCCAGCCTTCAGGAAGATCTGTGTCATCTTCTCCCCTTCCTCAAGAACTTCCTCTCCTATGTTGCCCCATATGATGATGTCATCAAAGAACCGCAAGTGTTCTGGAACCTCACCCTCTTCCAGTGCAGCCTGAATCAGTCCATGGCAGATGGTGGGACTGTGCCTCCACCTCTGGGACAGTCTGTTCCAGGTGTACTGCATGCCCCTCCAGGTGAAAGCAAACTGTAGCCTTCACTCTGCTGCCAGAGGAATGGAGAAAAATGCATTGGCAACGTCAATAAGCCACATCATCCTCCTTGGAAGTGACAATCCCGTACTTCTGCCTCCCCCTGCTGAAGTGCATAGTATAGAGTAACAACCTAGATACACCCATACGGCTCCAGGCTCCACGTCCTCATGACTACTGCTAAAAATTAACCTGTCCTTGGCTAAAATTATGACAGAAGTCTTACTGTAGTCAAAAGCAGATCTGTGTTAAAGAGAACAGCAGTCAAAATAGAAGAATGCTCACAGTGAACATACAAAAGTGCAGAGTAGGATGAAGGAGGTACTTGCAATAAATACAGCATGAGTCTGTGAGAGAAAACATGGGTTTGGGTGCTGGCTACAATTCCCACTGCAAGTGTCCCTTGCTGAACATTATTGGTTTCATACCTACAAGGAATATGAAGCCACTGCTCAGATCCTCAAGGGATATACCAGTATGTGGTGATGAAAGGGTCCACAAAAACCCTCAGTGTTTATAGTTAGAAGCAAGAAAAAGTCACCACTGGGTTTGTCTAGAGATGCAGTAAAATACTGCATTTGCTTCAGAAGTGAGTTTCAGACTGAAGCTTGTGTTTACTGAAACAAAAATTCCAAAGGCTATTTCAGTGCCATCCTTGGTCAGCTCCCAGCTCAGTATATGCCTGCTATGGGCAAGGCAGAACCATGCATGAGCTACTTAATCCAATTTCCCAATCAACACATTGAGACAAATGTCTGGGATCAGCTGAAACTTATCTATCAGGTATTGGCATTACTAAAAATATCATTAGCTTAATAAGCGTCTCCATCTCTGCGACATATCCAGCAATCCCCTCCTGCCTCTGCCAGTGACCAGCACACGGTGCTTCTGAGCAAGGTGACCCTCACTTTCCTGCTGCCTCTTGCCTCTTCTTGCACTCACACATTACAACCACCCCTTGCCCCAAGACAGCTGTATGATCCCTTTATGACCCCTGGAGATATCAGATATCTTGCCCTGTAGCATTAGATTTGATTATCTTTTTCATTAACTTAGCTCAGATTGCCACAAATGTTATTAGTGCTTATGAACTACCCTTTTGAAATCTAGCAGTACAGTGGGTAATAGAATTACATCCCATAGCAACGAAAGCACGAGACAACAGAGCACCATGCAACAGAGCAGTTCTTTCCATTTGTCCTCAGTATAGCGCCCTTCACTTGCAAACTCCCTGTGGTTATGTATTACAGGCAGGAGAAATAACCTAACTATAGACATGATTCATTAATATCTTTCTGAAAACAATAATCCATTTATTAGGATCTGTCTTATCAGATAAACCATTAGTTGTGCTCAACGGGACAATTAGTGCTCCTAAAAATATTTCCGATTTCAGGAAAAAACTTAAATTTTAACCCAGAGACTAATTTTTCCCCAGATTCACAGCAGAAGAAGAAATTTGCTGTTGCTGTACCAATGTTACCACCATGAAGCTGTTGGAGTGAGGTTACACATGGCTGGAATCTGGTAGACATTAGTAGTGGCAGTCACTGAAGCAAAGCTGCATGGGTGCGTTTTCAGAAACTCACTAAAACTCTAAACAAAGATCCTGAAAACATCACTGAACTTAAATGGAAACCCCAAAGGTCTGCAGATAACACAGGTGTTGCCCCAAAGATATGGGGGCACAGAAATACATGAAGATATTTGCCCCAAATATGGGGGCACAGAAATACATGAAGACAAAATATTATTTTTCCACAATCACTTTTAGGTACAGACTCATGATAGGCTATGTTAAAATCTCTTTTATTCTGTGAGTTACCTTTGATACAAGCTGATAGGGAAAAGTAAGGACCATTTCTGAACAGCTACATGGGAGCACACAGCCTAACAGAGACTGTTACAACCTCTTCATGAAGGGGGTGTTTAGGGAACAGGAAGGAGGGGTAGCAATGGCCCCCTCCCAATGGCCAGCAAGCTGAGAATAGCCTCTTTCAGATAAAATATCACTGCAAACATTCTCTGCACACTGGGCCAAAGAGGGGAAGGCAGGGGCAGAATGCAGAGACAGAAATTGAAAAGGCAGATTCTGTATGACCATACTGCCCAAGGTGTGGGGCTGAAGCATATGCATAGGTAGACCTAAACCAGTTCCATTATCAGAGCCAGCCCAGTTATCACCATGCCAAAGGCTTACCCACAAGCCTGAGCAAAAACTCTGGCAGCTGCTCCTGCTGGCACCCCTGCAGCTGCAGCTCCCCAGCCCTCATCCCCAGGGTCACAGAGCCCATACCTGCTCTGCCTGGGCTCCTCACTGCAGCACAGGCATCATCCCAGATCTCTCGTCCCTGTCACCACACGATGCAGGAGAATGAGTGTTTATAGCAAATTTATAGTCGTGCCCCACATGATCAGACTTTTCAAATCATGATGTCAAGTGAGGTAACAGCAGTAGAGAAATGATAACTGGATGTCCTTTGTAGCTGATGTAAGAAACATTGCTATTGTCTTTTTAATGCTAAGAAGAAACACAGGGAGAAAAAAAAAGAACAAAAATATAAAGTAAAAGGTGAAAGAGGACAAAAATTACTCCCCTTATTTTCCAATTGCTAATATATCCTTCTTTTTGTAGGTTCACAGAGAGGAAAACTGTCTTTCGTTCCATACTGTTATGACGGGACAGCTGAATGGCAGCATGGAACATTTAAAATCAGCATTTCAAAGCTTCAGCTGTTCCAGGAATAGCTATTCCTATTACTTCACTTCTTATTTGCACCAAATCAAAACACAGCTAAGCTTATTTGAAGAGTTCCTTAGCTGATTACATCTAAGCCTCTAAAACTTTATCTAGGAAAACAGTTTCTAGCTATGAACATGAAGGAAGCCTTGAATTCCTACGTAATCATAAATAGCAATGTTCAAAGGGTTCAGGGGTTTTGTGGGTTGGTTGTTTTGAATTTTTTTTCTTCTTTACACACTTTGAATGAGTTTCATCTCCCAGCCCCCTGAAGAAATCTATCACAAGGCTGAAGCCCTGTCCTTACTACCAAGGGCATCCACAGCCTCCTGTCATCATTAAGGTGGGTCTGTCCATCATTAGCTCTATCCCTCTCCAACTGCTCTCTGTCATGGTTTGACACTGGACTCAATGCCAGTGCCCCATGAAAATATATTTTTTACTAATAATGGTTGTGAGATGTGATCAGGAACAGAGCAGAGCAGGCTCCAACTTAGAAATAGGGAAAAAAAAATTTATTAATCTATACTAAAGGAAAGGAACACATAGGAAACAGAATGAAAACTCTCTGAAACATTCCTCCTCCTCCCAACTTCCACCCTTCCCACAATCAGACAAAACCTTGGATTTCCTGATCAGTTAACAATACTCAAATAATCAATTCTCAGTCCATCTAAGAAGAGAGGAGTCTCTCTTGTAAACCATAGTGTCCTTCCATGTCTGGTGCTCTCACCACCATCCATGGACCGAAACTGCCCTCAGGATTCAAGGATGCTTTGCCAAGTACTACAGGCTCCATTTTTGGGACAACCGTCCCCCCCATTTTATAACCCCTGGGGCC
>WEIT01018236.1:22161-40282 GCA_013389985.1 Dryoscopus gambensis
GGCTGGCACAGTCTCTCTCTCTCTGGGGAGGGGGGGGGGGTTGAAAACCTCGTCTCTCCACCCTTCCATCCTGCAGAAGCTGGCTCAGTTCCATTCCCTTCCACCTCTCTCTCTCTCTCTCTCCGGGCTCCGGCCTACCTCTCATCCTCAGGCCGCATGGATGCCCCTCCCCCACCCAGGCCCAGGCCTAGGCCTCAGGCCTCAGGCTGGGCGGGGGAGGACATCTGCTCCCTTCAACAGCCGGAACACAAAAGAAAGTTCCTCTGTGATTCTCTCCTTTATCTCCCTGTGTTCTCAGAGGTGACAAATCTCTTCAGTGGTCATACCAGGTGTCAATATTCAATCTGACCACTGATTGGTTTGACTACAACTTCCTTAAAAAACTCACTTCCTCTCAAACCAAGACACTCTCCTTCACAGGAGTCACACCTTGCTGTCTACAGGGTTGGCGTGGATGGTGGAGTTGCCAAACAGGCTCCTCACCCTGCCTAACAGAGAGCATCTCCCTGATGGGATTTTGCAGCCCCCTGGAACTACCTCCAAGTGAAACCCTTACTCCCTTCTCAAAGCAGAATCAGCGGCCAAGTGTCAGCTGCCAGTGGGACTCTGGTTCACCTGCATCAAGGGTGATGCTCTTCAGTATTTCCCTCTCCCTTGCTCCAGCATTCTTTGCTTATGAAGGGAAGCTGGGAGGTAAATGCCCACGCAATGCACAAAGTTCAGAACAGCACATGTGCTGACCCAACTCTCAGGTAAACCACAGAGACATCAGACACCATGGGAGACATTTTTAGAGTATCTGATAATGTCAAAAATTTTGGTATCCAGGGGGGGTGGGATAGCTAGGTGGTCAGGTCAGCACGCTCCACAGCAGTCCTGAGGCTGGAAAGTCAGCCAAGGAACCCAGAATAGCCAATCTTGTTCTCATCTCAAATGATCTTTTTAAAGAGAAATCCCAAGCACAGAGAGAATTTAAATGATCACCACAAAGAACCTGACAAAGTATTTCCACCCTTTTCCCTAAGGCCAGAAAGGAAAACATTTTTTCTACCCAAATCTCTGACCCAAAACGTCAGGAGATGCAGAACTCTTGCCCAACTTTACTGTTACTTTTACCCTGTGTGTAAATATTTGTTTATTAACCTGTCACATCAGATAATCAGCAAATCACTTCTCCCGGGTTGCAATCCGCCACCTGACAAGTTGCCAAGGGGTGATTAATATTCACCATCTTCCCTCCTAGGGAAAGAAGCTGCAGCTTTCCCTGGCTGGTCCAGAAAAAAAAAAGCAGCCTTTCTCACAAAGACAGTTCAAAATCCCAGCACTGTTCAAACAATTCACTTTACTCAGCTAACACTTCTTTACAGACAATTGCTCTCTGAAATTTAAACTGGATATTAGTGGACTATTTTAAAAATACAACTGTGTGGGACAATTAAACTGTTTGAAGTTTGCTATTCTACCAGCCAGTGAACTTGGCATGTGGTTTCTCCAGTGGGTTTAGATCTGATTTAGGCATACAGAGCTTGGGAATGGCCTTATCTGAAATTTTTCCTCTGGATCTTTGGGATATAAATTTGTTGAAAAGCTCAGACTAACTATGTAAGCAAAACCCACTGTGAAACTCTTACCTTTTTTGTCTCACTAAAAAAACCCATAAAATCTCAGGCCATGACAGCCATTTGAGATCTACTTTCTGAATGACAAAAAATATTCTCTCATTCCTTCTAAAATTGGAATATGGTCCTTGACACCAGAGGAAGAGTTCACAAAGGGAAATAATGGCATTATCTGAAAGACTGGAGGATCTCATGCTGCCCCATCACAGATATATTATGACTGCAGTCATTGGTATGAGGAAGAAGAAACTCAGACTCCACAGAAGTTATTATACTTAAAAACTTATGAATGGGTATTTCTAGAAAATACAATGTGCACCATAAATGAGCGAACACAGAGATCCAGGCATTCTGCCAGCATCCTTACCCTCACCTTGCCTTGTCACCAATACAGTGACAGAAAAGACTTCTGCCCTGCCTGATGCTCTCAGATTATCTTGCAGCAACAACAGAGTCCCTGTTCACTGCATGTAGAGTTCAGCTTGGGACAGCTCTGCATGCATGGCTGATGCTCTTTTAAAGGTTGCCAAGGTGCTGCCCCAATACCAAGTGTCTTCCCACCACTGATCAATCATATCTTACCTTGCAATCAGTGCCCTGCAGTCCATTACAGTTAATCAATGCTGGAGCATCTTCTGTGTCCAAAAAGATAAGTAAGCTCATTTTTCAATATTGACTGCAACTGTTTGCTTTTCAGGGTGATTTCACTCCAAAATAAATAATAATTAGGACCTGTATACTGCTTTCTCTGGGCTACAGATTCGCCCTGCCCCTGCTAACTGTGAGGTAGTCTGTCATCCTGTGCTTTGCCAGCAGGTACACACATGCACAGAGGATCCTACTTTAGAGCTTTGTCAGTGGCTTTTTGCAGCATGAAAACCCAATTGCTCATTTTAGTCAGGTTCGTCTCAGTAAATGAAAAAGCAGCAGAGCTTTATCTGTGAAACCAGGCGAGACCCCTGTCCAAGCCCTGATGTTAATTGAGGTGACCTCTGAGAAGCTTTACCTCCCACCCAGAATCAGCTGCTTTTGAGGTTGTGCTGATAGCAAAAATAGAGGTGGTATGTGACCAGGACTCGGTTATTTTCCCTTCCTCAGCCAATGCCTTATTATACAAGGCTCTGAGGGCTGTGGTTGCACAACTAACAATCTGTGAAAGCATATTTCCCCAGCGGTTCCTTCCAAGCAGCATGAAAGTGTCAGATGAGGACAGAAGCTGGCATTGTGCTACTGGCATGACTGAATCACAACAGGAGCTCTGTTGTTAACCATTTAACTGTCTAAATATATTGCACAGCACTGTCCTGTCTGGTTTCTGCCCAGCGTTATTCCTATTAGAGAAGTTTCAGGGCGCTAATTGCCCAGCAAAACTGTGTGATGAGCCTCTGAACAGACACCAAACTGACAGATCCAAGCAACTGTTCAGCTGTTCCAGCATCCTGGCAATGGTGGCAAAAAATGCGTCAGATGATGCTAAATCCTCATCTCTTTCAAAACCAGGTCCTTTCCTGGCAATGGTTCCAGCAGATCACTGTGATCTCTGAAAGTATGTCAGCCTTCTCTTCAGAAGGCAAAGGCTTGAGTTACCACGACCCTCTGGTTGATGAGCTTCTTGTGCTAGTAGGCAGCTTAAGAAAAGGTTTCTTTTCCACACTCTTCATTACCCCTGTATCAAACCCTCCTGAGGACACTCTGAAAACATGCTGACAGAGGCTGACAAGTGCAGCCATAGCCCAGGGAGAGGCAGTAAGTTCAGGCCTCACAGAGACAAGTCTCTCTTCCCCAGTGTTGCCTTCTGGGAGCTGCTTGGCAGCAAACAGCTCTGCTCATTTTCCATCAGCCTGCTCCTCTTCTCTGTGCACCCATGCTATTCTGCTTCATCTTCCTCTTGCCTCCCCCACCTCTTCCCTCTCCTTTTGTTTTCCCATGCCCAATTTCATAACACACTTCCCTTTTCAGCCTCCATCACAGGTTGAAACACCCTTTAACTGCACAAATATTGCCTTTTCTTACAATTAGGACATAAGAGTAAGTGAAACCCTAACCCGAGTTGTCTGGGTGCTGGCAAAGGAGCTCACCTTCAGAAGTCACCTCCCATACCATGATTGCCCTCTAGGAAGCATGGCAGGTTCCCCAGAGCAGAACCATCTGTCTTGAGCAAAAGAAAGAAGGCAGCACTAATGAAATACCTTTTCTGTCATCACTCCTCCTTAAACCCATCCCCTAACATGACAGAGTAAATTAAAGGTGACATTTGGGGTGAAATGAAACAAATTTAAGGCAAATTGTCTTTTTGCTGTTAATTTGAGGACCTCTACTGGTTTCAGAAGAGATTATTCTATGATTATTCTAACAGTCTGGCAATAATCTGATAAGAAATGAGTCAAGCTCTCCTTTTTCCAGCCCTGTTTACAATTATAATTAGTATCTTTATTTCCATAGTATTATTGCTTAGTGAACTGCAGTACCTCCAGCCTCAGCAAGATTAAAGGTAGTAAGAATCTTAACCTTACACTTCATTGCTCTTGTCAGTTCAAGTTAGCTACATGTCATTATGCTTTTATATAATACAGAAAAAACAAGTTGTACTTCTAGTATTCCTTTAAACTAAATCCTTTCCTTTTCTAGGCAGCAGATAGCAAAAATTAATGTCTGTTCTCATAATATTTTATGATCTTGAACATCAAATATTCCCTGGTCACTGAATCAATTAGGATTCATTGACTCCTATTAACAGTTAACAGGGCACTCTGTTCTTCAAGCAGACATATTATTAATGAGGCTTTGACTCTGTGAAACCATGCTACATAGCCAGGAAGTCATTTAAGTTACATGCAAGGCTTGGTTTGCAGGAATCAAGAAACATGAATACATTTATTTTCTTCAACTCATTGATGCCAGCCAAAGTCCCCACAGAGCAACTTTAAAATATGATGTCCAAGCTTCATCATTTTTACATAATCCCTTTTATTATTTAGTTGTGTTTCAGGCAAACAGAAAGACAGACAATTTCTCTGATCATTGTCGGACACAAGACATGAGGAAATTCAGGGTCTGTAAATTTTCAAAGAATATTTTTAGGAAATACTATTCTCTAATATTAGTGCAACATTCCCATTGGCAATTTAAATTGATACTATAAGTCATAATAGGAACATCTTCATTTAGAATTATATATATCTGCACATAGAGTTATACAGCCTGTCATGAAAAGGCTCTGAACAATTTTGCTGTATACTTTAAAAACAAAAACCCAACTTAGTAATGAAGCCCATACAACCGTCCTTGAAACGTGATGCTAATAAAGGAAATTTTATGTTGTTCTACTCATAAAGTTTAAGAAGCAAATTAATTTGTCTCTCTTGTGAGAACAGCATCACCAGCTCCAGCGGTTGTTAGCAGTGTAAAGCAAATAAGGTTGGGATCCCTGGACACACTGTTCTTCTCAGAAATAATTGCTCTCTTGAAAGAGTTAAGAGCCTCTGCCTTTTCTAAATGTGGCACAGTAAAAACATTGCTCTCACTAACAAGTATGGTTCAGTAATTTGAAAGTAATTTTAAATTCTAATTCCAAGTAATTTGATTTGCAGGAAATGGCAGTTAATTACTCATGCAAATGCCTCTATTAGGTGTGGCTGGACTAATGCACAATGCATGCAGCAGGGAGAGCACAGAGTTCAGTGTGCCTCAGAGAGCCTGAGATATCTTTCATAACACCAAGTAAAACAATATTTTTTTTCTGCAAATCACTACCCACTGAAACTAATTTCCACATGGAATTTTAAATTAGAGGTATAGCGCAATATAAGGAATAACTGTATTCTAGCCAGTTTTACCTACTCTTTGCAGACTTGTGGCCAACAAGTGACAGTCCCTTTCTGCTGCTCTGTGTTTCACAAGGCCTGGCCCTTTCTGCCATCCCAGTTTCATCTCCAGACCATGAAGAACTTCCAGCATGTGTAAAGGTACGGGCTTACAATCCTAAGCAGGCCCCAAAACCTCACACACAAAGGGTCAAGTCAGACAAAAAATGTGATGTTTTGACAAGGGAACCCAGCACCTTTTCCATGAGGAGCAGTTGATCTACTGTGCTCAGCTGGGGCTTTCCCACTCCCTCTCCACAACACATTCCTAGCGTGCTAGCCCTTGGTCTGTCGCACAAGGTTAGCAATGCTCCACTGGTGCTGTAAGTACACTCACCCACCTATTTTTGGCTCTACTATGGCACAGATTCCAGTAGTAAATAAGGTTCTTGCTGTCTGCAGTCTATTTATCCAACCCTAACCCTGTGAGCTAGAAAAATACCACTACGCCCACAGCACATCCAGGGCGAGAGACAGAGAAAGACTAAGCTGTGGCACAGTAGGGCCTGAGCACCCCCTCCCATGTGAGCACCCAGCCTATCTTACCTATCTGTGCTTTAATACTTTTCTTCTCTCTGAGCACAGAGTTTTTCACTTGAGAACGGTGTGAAGTGTCCCATGTACTGGCCAGAGATGGGGCCAGGACACCAGCAGCGTGCTGAGCTCCTGGAGACCATCTCTTCAGCTCCAGGATGCATTGCAACATTCAGTCACAGCTGTGGGTCAAAGTGACACCAATTCCTAAAAAATCATCAGAAGCGATATGGGAAAGGTAGCCTTACCTTTGAACCAAGACAGTTTAGGAGGAATTGTAATAGTGTAGTAATTGTAATAGAAAAAATTAGTGGTCAACGAGAGAAGCACAAGATACTTGAGATGATCAGAGTACAAAGAGGTAGTAGGGCTTTTATAATGAGAAGGTCTTTCTTGCTCTCCCTGGAGAACTGCAAAGGGATCCACAAATCTGAAGATAAAAGTAATTTGGTTAACACTGACTGCCTTGACTTTCAGAAACATCTTCCAAAGCATTAGAAGAAACCAAGCATCCACAGAGGGTCTTTGCCCAGTTAGAAAATACAGTGAGAACATTTTCTCAATAAAGAGTAAGCAACAGTTCAAGAGTGGTCTGTGCTGTTCAGTGTATTTATGGAAAATTTAGAAAAGGGTGAAGTGAGAAAGCTTATCAAGAATACTAAGTTATTCAGGATAGTAAGGGCTAGCACCAACTGTGAAAAATTGCAGAGAAATCATATACAACTGAGCAAGAAAATCCCTCAAAAGTTTATTAGCAGGACTGCCAAATGTTCAGAGAAAGGCAAAAGAGAAGATCAAGGGTAGAGAAAGTTGCCATACAAGGAACAAATGAGCAAGGTAGGACACATCACTCTGTGAAAGACGCGACTTCTGCGTATACAAAAAAAGTCTGCAAAAAGATTGATTGTCTGCTTCTCTAACAGTAGCAGCAATAGGGGGTCATCAGTTGAAGCTTGAAGGAGCCAAAATAACGGCAAAAAGGGCAGCAGGAGCTCCTTGACAGAGGGCACTACAAATGTTTTCATACAAGTTGTTGTGCATTCAAGGGAAGGCTGGACATATTCTCACAGAGGGCAACTGCCCTGGGACCACACCTAGCCATGAAGACTCTGAGTTCAAAAACATGAAGGCTGGGGAACATCAAGTATCACACATACCTGTCTTGCTCAGACTGTTCCATAGGTCTTCACCCATGGATACTGTAAGAAACAGCACTCTGGGTTGGGTAAACCTTGGGTCAGGTTCTGCATCCCCAGTGTTATATTCTACTACAACTAAATTCTCTCTCCTATAAGGAAATTTCAACATCTTTCTTTATGGATTGACTCACCTCTGGAGTTCTTTGTCAAATCTACCATTTTCCTTGGCTCCTTCCCCACACATTTTAAAATTCTGTCTGAAATGCATATTTTTTTAAAATTTCATACCAGAAGCAAGCTTGACTATACCTCCCAGGCTCAGAAATAAGAGCACCAACACAAAAGAGCACAAACATAATTTTAATTTAACTTACGACTTCTAGGCTACTCTCCTGATGATTTCAAGGTTTCTATAAAGCTTTATTGCTACTGACAAAGTTCAGTTTAAATAAAGAAAGGCCTTGCAACGAGAATATCCTGGCACTGTAACATGCAAAACTGCTTGAGAAAGAACTATGTGGCACACATAAGGACAAGGAATATCTCCAAGACATCCATGAGATGATTTGTGAAATATATTTCAGTCATTCTCTTTGTTTAAAGATTGAAAAAAGAACGAAATTGTTGAAATGGGACACTATTTTACACATGAAGTACTTTGAGATCTAGGGGAAAAAATATTAGGTGCTGGTAGGAGTCCAGTCATGATATAGCGCTGAGCAAAACCTGCATGTACTTAATGATTTTTTTTCTCCACCAAATTGCTGCCTGGATTCTCAAGCAAATCAGTATGCCAGGTGGGGGAGAAAGCATACTGCAGCAGGAAAAGAAGGAAAGGAAAATAATGCTGTCATTTTCTATTTGCACATTTCTGATGCAAAAGGAGAGATATCGTAGAGGTTATCCCTTAAAGCAGAGCTTGCTTGGTATTTTTGGTTCCCTTCTCACAATCCTCCCAAGGAAGATAAACAAAACATCACCAGACAGAGCTTCTGCAGGAGCAGCTGTAACTGGAAGACATCTTGTTCTGCTCAGCAGCAGCATCCTACCTTTTTGCCCGGAAAAAAAGCCAAACAAACCCAACCCCCACCCCCCCTCCCAAAAAAACCAAACGAAACAAAAAAAAACCCCCAACAACCACAAAAAAGAGATTTTTTTAAAAAAAAATCCTGATGTAGTTACAGGTCCTGATTGCGGCACCAGGTGATCCCCTGTGGAACCAGCTGACCGGTGGCAGTCATGGGACCAGCAAGACCCAGGCAGTGTCCGAGGAGCATCGCACTGATGCAGTGCCCAGGCCTTCCTGGGTGCCTCCTGCATAGCTCCAGTTGTGCCTTCCCAGTCCTGCCTGCTCTGCTCTAACAGCCCAGTTTCTTCCTGACTTCTTACTTTATTAGCAGAATCAGGAAAGGGGCTGAGGAGGGCTCAAGTAATGTTTTGCATTCTTGTGTGTTGAACTACACATGAAAATTGTTCATATAAATGCACAGAGATTCATTCCCCCTCTCCCTTCCTTCACACAGCACCAACAAGTTGTTCCATTCCCAACAAGATTAATGAAGCTGTTTTCCTGGTGTTTGATGTTCTACAGACCACGCACCATTCTGGTCGCAGCATACCACCTCCAGCCTCTGGTCCCCCACCACAGTGGCACCCTGGAGCCTCCCCAAACAAACCTGGCTCTCTCCACATCCCCCCACCCTGTCCTGCTCCCTGCTGGCTGCTGAACTGAGGGCAGCACCTGCTGCAAGGGGTTTGAGCCCCATGTGCTGCATGGAGAAGCTTCTATCCTCCTGCAGAGCCTCTTTGTTCCTCCCCTCCAACTAGCCACGTCCACAGAACTTGGAACAACTCCATGTCTTTTGAAACCCCATGCTTCCATCAGATCTGCTGAAGTGACTGGTGGGTTCAAAAATTACACCTGGGGAAGGAGGGATGGGCAGCTTAGAAAGACAGTATAGCTGCTCAAGCTACATTTCCTTTGGGAAGCTTGACTAATCTTTCCACTTTCTAGGTCTCGAATTTTCATTCAGCTATTCATCCAATATTTAGCACTCTGTGAATTTTTTAAGGCTATTATTCCACAAACTTGAACACTTTCTGCCTCCATGATGTTTGAAAATACTCTGACTGCAGAGTTCAAACAAGGTGAGATTTTGGTGAGCAAGATGAAACACAGTAATTCTCCCTGTTTTCCCATTTATTTCCCTTTTAAAATCCCAGTAAAAATAGAATTCCCTCAAGGAGGCTTCAAAAAGTACTTGAGGTTCTTTATTATGAATTGAAAGGATCCACACGAAAAAAGAAAAAGAAAAAGAAAGAAGATATTTTTCATTTAGAAAATGGCACTTATAGAAAGAAACATGCAAGGCTGTAAGCAATCAAGCCACATGCCCTGAGGGCCATGATTGCACTGCACCTAACTTCAGCTGCGGCCACTTTACTGGGGTATTTGATTTACTCTAATGACTACTACTTAGCTCAAGTTCTATTAGTAGAAGTCCCATGTAACTGGGGACACATTTATCTGGAGCCAATGGACTGTATAGTGTTTAACCAAGTATTAAGCAAGTGAGGAAGTTTAATCTCTTTTTGATTGATAGAGGAAGCAAAGATTCACAAAATAAGCACCGGCAGAATGCGTTGAATTTCACTTTTAGAATTTTCTTAACTCATTTATTTCACTTTTACTCTTATTTTTTTTTAACTCATTTATATTATTTTCATGACCTTCAGGCTCACTCGATAGGAGTAAGCCTGAAGTACAGGAGGTCAGATTAGATTCTCACATCAAACCCATTGAAACTGAAGTCTGCATAATCCCAGAAGACATGATTCTCCCAGCACCGAGGCAGTGATGGGGAGGATCTGCATGCATATGCAACTCAGAAATTAGGCTGGAATGCCTACATTTCAGCATGAATTGGAGAGCACCTGCCACCTTCACTGGAATCCAAGGGCTGGTTTTGAAAAGTCCAGAGTCCAGGTCACTCAATTGTGGCTAAGCAGATAACTGCCTCTTAAACCTCAAAAGTTCTATCTATATCCTAAGGAAACTGGTTTGTGAACTAGGCTAGATCAAAGACAGAAGCAGCGACAGAGCCTTGAAGGTAGGGGTAACAAGAGTTACAGGCTGAGGTATAAACACATTATCTAATCATGGTAACAGTAAGTGCAACCAGTAACCAAAGGGAAAAAAACCAAACCCAAACAAAAATGGGACCTTTTCCCAGAATCACCACAAGTACTCAGAACATCACTGTGCTTTAAAGGCACAGCTTGCCTCAACCCAGTTCAATCCCTCTCTGCTGGAATTGCTCCCTTCTTGTGCCGCAGGCAGCTCTGGTGGAGCTGGGCCCACGGCCATTCTTGCTGGCTACGGGCAGGCAGTGGAGCCTGCGCCAACCTCCACAGCACAGCTTGCAGCAGGAAGATAGACAACACCACTGACTTGGTGTGGAAACAGAGAACACAGTAAGTGGTATCCAAAAAGGACAGAAAATTTACTGTGAAATAGAGAAGACTTGATGCATCAATTTCAGAGAGCGCTTGTCTGTGCTATCGCAGTAAATGTGAATGCGATGGGAAAGCCCCAAGAGCTACAGGTTTAAATAAGAAAGGTGTTCAAAAGGCAGAATTACCCTATTACTAGACACTTAAGAATTACCTTAAATTAATGATAGCTGCCTGCCTGTGGCCAGCAGGAATGGCTGTGGGCCCTGGTCCGCTGGAGATGCCTGCAGCAGCTGGGGGGAAATTAAAAAAAAGAGAGAGGAAAAAAGTCTTAACAAAGTAACCATTAATATGCTGCACGTTTGCTCTGGAAAAGGCAATTGTAAATACAGTGTTTGTAGTGAGCCAGTCTGGACTAAGAGCCAAGAGAGCTTTACCCAAGCATACAGGCATATAGGACAGGTTTGCTCCTGCCAAGACATCTGTGGAGGTCTCTCCCTTAAGTTACAATTTACATGCTCCTGTGTAATTGCACTCATACAAGAGGTTTTGCTGGAATGAGCAAGGAAATGAAGTGACATATTGATGCTGTGGAAAGATCATATGGACACTGAGGGAACATGTCATTTTATGTTTCTACCCTCTACAGCCAGAGGATGTGAAACATAATGCACAGGAGATGTTCACATTGCACTAGAGGTTCTTAAGATGTGAATAGCTGATAAAAAACATAAGTGTTAAGGTAAGATAAGATAAGGTGGGCAAAGTTGAAATAGTTGCCAACATCAGAGTCCAGCTGGGATGCACAAAATGAAGGAAACACTGGGCTGATTCAAAACATGTATTTCCTTCTGTGTCCTCAATAATTATGAGCACTGAGGCAAATCTCCACAAGATGGATATAATCAAGGCCTTTGAGGCTCAATCAGATACCTGCAGAACTAAACATCTATATTAAACTCAACATTGAGAGGTATCAGCTGGACTGATGAGAAGGGAGGTCAGCAACAAGATTTTTTTATCTTTTCTAATGGTTTATTTTTCATCCTGGCTTCAGCTCTTCCTTCTTCCTCTACCAAGTGCGCATACATGGCTGCATATATACCAGCCCTGCTTTCCTACAGCACTTCTCTTCAGCTTCTCTTTTGCTTACAGACCATTTTTGTTTCTATTTTTTTGTTTCATTTTTGTTTTGTTTCTGCTTTCCAGCTTCTTTCCTTCTTTGTTCCAGTTTTCTCCCCTGACTGATTATTCTTCCCTTCTCTCAACTCACTGTGTTTTTCTCTCATAGCCGAGGACTCTAATTTGCTGTCCTTTATTTCCTAACCTTGCCTGCCTTAATGTTTCTACCTCCCACACCCAGTATCACACACAGAGCACCACAGGAACAGCTTTCACCCCTGATGGGCTCCCTTTTGATAAAAAGTTGCAAGTTTTGGACTGACTCTATTTACAATATGTCTTTCAGATGCAAGTGAGAAGGACTTTTTCCTTAAAAATTAAAAAAAAAAAAAATCCCTTGTTCCTTCATTCTCCTTAGCCATATCATCCATCAAAGCAGTCAGCCCTTTATAAAATGAGCTGCCATGAGGGGAGCCTGTTGGCAGGGAACCTGCTCTGGCTGGGAAGCTGCCAAAGGCTGTAAAAGCACTGACAAACATCACGAAAGAGGAGAGAGAAAAGGAAGCCATACCCAGTGTCTCATAAATGGGTTAGTATTACAAAAGGGAAAAAAGGCACCGAGATGTTTCAGAGTTAGTGTCTCTAATGCAAAGCCACCACATTTTAGAAAAAGAGTGATTTAGAAATGATTGTTTTTCTCAGTAGTTACCAGTCCAGAGCTACCACTGCTCCTCTCCCCCACTTCTAGCTTCAAATACAACCAGCAGGTGTTCTTCAAATCCTGTGATGTTGACAGAGCAATATCTTGTCATCAACCAAATTCTCCCCACTTTGAAAACCTCCTGTTAATAAGCTTTTGTGAAAACAGACGTAAAGGGTCTCCCAGATGTAACAAAAAGAATATTTATTTATTTTCCTCTAATACCTTTTATACAAAATTCAACTTGAGGGTCCATCTGATGTGCCACATGCTGACATTAAGGGAGAAAGTGAGTAAAGCAAGTTAGAGAGGTGACATTTGTATGCAAGTACTACAAATCATTCAAAGCCTCCTAATTACATTTGCTTCTGGCCTGCAAATGTACATCTGTTCCCACAGCTACTTTTTCCATTCATGTTTCTTTTCAGCAGTTTGCTCTGTCCATTCACAGCGTCTTGGCTTCACTAGGCTCTAAACGATTTGGCATTCACTGCTCAGCACCTGGCAAACTGGGACTCCAGCACTGACAAAAGCCTGGTATGCTCTAACTGCATGGATAACTGCTGAAACAGAGTGATACTTATTAATGAAAAGGATGTATCTAAAAGCTAGAACCTGAAAGAGGACCAGTATTTAACCTCACACCCACTTTTTTCCTTTCCCTTTATCAATGTGAAGAAAGAGGTTTGAGTGAAGCACATTTTTAGCCTGCACCCTGGGAGCTGTCTGTGCTCTTTACCCCAGCGTCACAGAATCAGTGTGAAGTGCTCATCAATCAAATGGTCTGCTCATTACCACTAGCACTACTGAGTCACTCACCCCACAGGAAGGGGTTACAGAGGAAGAGAAGCTGGAGACACTTACTGGAAAGAAAACTCATAGTATATTTGGGATTTTCACTTCTCAGAAAGCTGGTTTGAACAAGCCCAGCATCCACAGAGGCTACCCAAAGGGCTGTAAGACTGATCTGGCTTTAAATATGAGAAACGTAAATGGTGATTTGGAAAGCATTAGGGTTTGAGCCCAGTTTTCTCTCTACAAGTAAACTCAGGAATCCTCCACACATATGCTAAAGAGAACAGGACAAAGCTCTAGGCCTTTTGCCTCCTCCATGAGTTCACAGAGATAGTACCACCATATCACTCAGGTCTGGAGCCCTGAAAGAGAGCACTAACTAGAGGGGAGTACTTCAGGCAGGGACCTCTGGACTTGCCTGGTGACTAATTAACAGGATCTTCCTGCTAAATACAAACATAAATATGGTCTGTGGGTACACCTACATTCCCGTGTCACATTCTTGTAGTGCTAAACATTTTCCCTTTCAGATCTGAAGGACAGAAGTCAGAACTCAGTATGTCACCGGGATACCTCTGTCAGGTCTTCCTGTGGTTCTGGAGCTTCCAGCCAAAGACAACAATGTGAAGAGCTGCAGAAGCTGAGTACTGAGCAGATGTCCTCAGGGCACTTGAATCCCAAACCTGGCAATTTCATTCAGCTAGTTGTGCTGGAATATGCTTTCTGTTTTTTTATAAAATATGCTGAGCCTTTTTAAACATCTTCTAATGCAAGCTTCTGAACAAATAATTCATGCCACCCTCTAACAACCTTTCCTTTCTACAAAGACTAACATCCATATTGATTTGTATAATATTTAGACTGTTTTTTCCTTCAATTTTAGTCTGTATTTAAAACAGATCATTGTGTTTCTACATATTTAATGACTATGACTCATAAAACCTATTTCATCTGGGATTTTTTTTTTATTATTCTCATGTGATTTTGATGCTGTTATCTTTGGCTACCAAACAAGAGTATTTTAGTGACGAAAGAGATTCTGAATCTTCTGGACTTCACAAATGCTTTAAGAAAAGATAGTGCTCATTCAGGTATATATGAATAATTCATAATGCAGCCTCATTTTTAGCACCATAAATTCAACCTATTAATTTGCAAATCCATTTTTGCATAATTCATTTTTTTCTAATTGCAGAAAACCTTAAATAAAGTAGGGAAACACTGCAGTGCTAGGAATTGTTAGAAGTTAGAAACAAATAATATTTTTCATTTAGAAGTAAACCAAGAACAGAGGCATATCTTCCAATGTGTGATATCTGACCTTGGAGCTAAACACAACTTGACCTTCTTAGCCTAATTTTTCTGTGGAAATACAGCCAGTGCAGTCCCGGTGTGTGTGTGTGTGTGTGTGTCACACGCATTTCTTAAACCCACCGGCCAAATTCCATGAAATTTCACAAAAGAGCAAAATGCTTTATGCAGTCTCAGTAATTTTCATCTATTTCAAGTCGCTTAAAAATAGATAATCACAATAAATAGCCACAAAGAAAAGAGATTTTTTTCCTTGCTTTAGTTTAACATGCGTTTAATTAGAAACAAGGGAAGCCCCATGGAAGGGAGGTAAAAAATGCCCCATTTACAAGAAAAGCTCATTCAGCTCTCTTTTTAAAAATTTCAAAGGCTGATGTCTAGATCAGAAAGAACCATCTATATTGGCAAGCATCAACTTTCAAACATATTCAAACACATCTGATTTTGTGCTACGGTACATCCGTAATGTATTCTCCGGAACAAGGGCAGCTACTACAGGTAAAGGCCATGCCTATGACAGAGACTTATCCCCGTGATCCTCATCCTCTGATTTTAGTTGTAAGTACTTCTGTCTAAAGAGCACAGAGACCAGCCAGGCAGTTCATAGAATTCCCCCAATGTCCTGACCCACCACAGCTGGAGGTTTCAGGCCACTACTGCTGAAGGGAAGGCCAGGCAAGCTGATGACCCCTGATAGGTCTCTCTTGTTGGCCATCTACCTTAACACCAGATAGGATCAATTTATTGAGGCAATAAAATAAAAAAAATTTTAAAACCCCAAAAACCAAAAACCCAAAAAACCAAGAAAACCAAACAACAACAACAACAACAACAACAAGCTAAAAAAAAAACCCACCACCAAAAAACAATGATGTGCAGCTTTGCAACCAATGCAGTGCTCCTGCTCTAAAACATTAGTGAAGATACTAGTCTCTCACAGCACTACCTCAGAATTACTGTGTAGGGGTCTTCTGCCCCCTGCAAGAAGTCCTACAGGAAACCCAAAAGCAGAGTGCTGGGAAGAACTCCAAGAACTGTTTTCAAGAGGGTGGATAAATACTGGTTTGACTCTTGCAACTGCTCGTGACTTACTTACCATCTCAGGGGATGCAAGACATGTGTCCAAATTCAAACAGGACTGTGACTGTATTCAGCTACTTTGGCAACCAGCCAGTTATCAGGAAGGATTGATATATGTGTATTTACATGCCAGCTGTGAAAACTTGTTGAAGGCATCAAGGTAGGTATCAACTGCAATTTATATCTGACAGAAAAATTAACAATAATTTTAACAGAAACTGAAAGATATGCCTCAGCCTTGCAACTTTGTCGTCACTGGTATAAATGGCAGTTGCTGTGAGCCTGAACAGGACCTTACTTTGTGCCAGTCATCTGTAATTTTCCACACACATTGCACAGTGGGTTCCAAATCAGTATAGCCCCCACCTATGAAATGAGACCAGATTTCTTGTAAGACCAAAACGTTCATTATTTGTACAGATTTTGGATATCATGCTAGTAATTAATATCTTGGATTTTGTATCAGTTGCTTACTCAAGAACAATATATTAAGAGAATGCCTGAAATGTAAATGATCCATATGGGTGTATATCTAGTAAGAAGTGGTACACAACTTGGAATCTGGACCTGTAGGTATCTGTTTTAAAGAAATATTTAGGCTGGGAGAACTCCAGGAGGTAATGGGGCTGTCACTGGCACTGTGTTGCTGCAATGGTACAAGGACAAAGCAAATAAGTTGCTTTTCATTCCCTTCAGGAAGGCTGGAGCCAAGAAGCAGTGCTAAATGTTCGTGGTCCTGGGCTAAACACCCCTTTCCTGCAGCCTGGTCTCTTCCAGTTAAAAATATCTCTCATTTTCCTCCAAGCAAATATTAAGCTTAGGTTTGAGAAAGCATTTGGAAGAAGATAAATGCAATTTCAGCATGTTGAGGGTTAGCCACTACATTTTTTTAACGACTACTGCTAAAACTAATTCTTTCCCTCACTCTGCACAGCTCACACCAAGGGGCATTAAGCCTCAAGAGACACATCTGAGGACATTCCTAAAGTAGCCCTAAACCCCCAGTTTCACCTGCTACAAGGTAGTATGAGGGCCACAACTCTCGATATTTCAAAAAAAAACTTTACAGGATATGCTGCAAACACAGAGCATACCATCCACTCTGTTCTGCTTCTTTTTTCCTCAAGATCATCAGCAGGAGTAACAAACTCTGAGCCCGAGTCTGGTGCAAAGAGAACTGTCCACCAAAAATGACTTGTAGGGCATCCAGGACATTCCATGTGCACACACGTGAGAAAAACTAGGTCACCACTACTTCTTCCTCCCTTTTTTCTTCCGCAGGCGCTCTGCAGCATGAGGTAAAATTCTGCAACTAGATCAGCAGGATAACAGCATTACAAAACCCATCAATAGATCAAGTGCTCAGGGACACAGAGGTCTAAAACACATTGTGAGAGCCTTTTCTTAGCCAGCAGCTCCCCATTCATCTTATCTGCAGTTCAGTGAAGCAAAGTATTCAATCAGAATTAATTCTTACTATACAAAAAGTGAAAGACTGTACATTTAGAAAACCTTAACAGAGCTTTATATCAATAACAGAGGGAGGCAATGGGAAGGTTCTCTACAGTAGATGCAATTAGAAAAAAAAATAACAAAAAACCCCATAAACATTTCTCATAGTTCTTTTGAAATAGCCATTCAAACTAGCTTCATTGGGCAGAGCAGGGGTTGTAAAAGTGCTCTTAGTTCAGGATATGTTCCATCACCACCCACACTGGGAAACCCCTATACAAGAGCATATTTTCTCCTCCTGCTATAAAAAGGGGCAAATGAAATATTTTAGAGCTTCGGGATGACTTTCTTTGGATGTGAAAGTTCTCTGGGCTGAACTATAGCTGGAAGCATTTACTGAAGGACTGGGCAAGGGGATCTGAGAGGCATTAGGTGGAACCCTACAGAATAACTGAGGAGTGCACCAGTGCACACATCCTGCATCAGTGAACACGTCTACAGCAGTAACGCTGCAGCCCCAGCTGCAAACCCCCTGAAAAAGCAGGCAGATCAAGAACAGGGGTTTCTCCCTGGAAATCCTGCCCTTCATCATTCAGTCATCATTCTCCACACTGTCTGGCATGGGGGGCCTTGTCTTCACTAATTTCAATCTGGGTAACAGTGTTCAGCACAACTTCCAACTTCTACTTCTGCCTTAGTCTGCAGGGGAAAAAGCACTCCATGCTGGCTTAGCCATCTCTCTGTGATGTTAGTGACAGAAGGAGGCAGGATAAGGTTGAGGGATTCAAGAAAAATCCCTCAAAACATAAATGCCAACTTGGGAAAGGTCAGCTGGAAGAAATTCTATATAGAACTGAAACAGGGCTGAGCAAGTAAAGCATACATACATTTTCTGCTTTGCTGGAAAAGAACAGAGCTCTAAATCACATTTTTAGATATAGGTTTTGTACCGGGTATTTAAAAAAAAAAGCTTTTAGCACGAATTCCTCCACTGCACCCTTTTCTCTCTGTGTGTGTATGTGTGTGTGTATTGGTTGGGGGAGGGGGGGGGGA